>PVJH01005815.1:0-107828 GCA_004026705.1 Nesogale talazaci
CTTCTCACAGGAAGGGTTTCCAAATGGCCGTACCCAAGAAGCTTCTCCAAGCTGAGTTCCCAGATAACTCCTCTGCTGTCTGTCATTGTTGGGATGACCCCCACTGAGTTGACATCACTCACCCTCAGAACTGTTTCTTATCAAGGTCCCCCACTGTGCTTGGCTGATGCAAACAGTTTACATGCTCAGCTATTCATGGAAACACTGAGGGCTTGAGTCCCTCCCAATGCATCTTGGAAGAAAGGCCTGGCTGTGTGCTTCTGCATGATCGTGGCCACTGAAAACCCTGTGGAGGGCAGTTCTACTCTGAAACATAAGGGAACACGATAAGTTGAAATACACTTGCTGAAAAGGAACTGGGAAGAAACTTGCCCACTGTGCTAAGTTCTTAACCAGCATGATCTCATTCAACCTTTGCAAAGACTTTGCCAGACAGGCTTTATGATCTTTCTACTCTCATTCCGTCTCAGTAGGGATCACTTAACCAAACCAATCCTATAAGCAATCTCAGTAGCACCATGAATATCTGAAGGAGAAGAAGAGGGTTTGATGATTGAAGAGGAAGGATGACCCCTTTAAGGAAGCAGTGACAGAGACCCACCCACGTTTAAATGGGTTGTGAAATGTTGAAATCTGCCGAGCTCTGAGATGGAAATGTCTTTCAATGTAGATTAGGCCTTGATTCAGGGGATTGGAGTGAGACGGTACCTGGGGTTCCCTTGGCAACTGCTTTCTGATTGGAAGGAGCTGGGGTATGACACAGAAGCAGCCTGGAAGGCCTGTGACTCCCCAGAAGTGGGCAGGAAAGAGTTAAAAGGTAGTCACCCCACATCATTGCTGTGGCGGGGGTCAGGGATCTCTCCTTTTTACTAATCTGCCAGGGTCTTGGGAGGGAAGTAACACTGAATGACCAACTTCTAAGGAGCCCCTGGCTTGGGAAAAATGAAATCTTTCTTCCACCAACAGCTTAGAATATATCTAAGTCCTCTCCTCCTGCAGTCTAAGGAGAGAATAAGTCAGACAATGGTATCCCCAGGAGTTCCCAGCAAGCTGCGCAGATTCAAGTGCAGAATTCTGAGCAGAGGCATAGCCCTGGCATTTACATAGACACCTTTCAGCGGCGCAAAGAACAAAGAGAATACTACAGAAATACTGGGACTTCTGAAAGTCTAACCTTTGATCGAGAGTTGGCAGAGAGCCTAGGAATTTACATCAGCTCCATTCCAAGGCTGTCTGGTCAGAAGGACAGGAGATAGAGTAGAAATGTATACCATGGCTGCTTGGAACCAGTCTGTGTTCTAAGGGCTACAGGAGTAGCTGCTCATTTAAATATTCAGAACACCCAGGGGAAGTTCTGTTATGACCCGCTTCTACAGATGAAAAAATCAAGGCACAGAAGAAACTGACCACAGGTGCACAGCCAGGGCCAGGATCCACCTCCAGATCATCTTGACCTGTGGATTATGTCCTGAGGTAGCCAAGAACCACAAATGAGGTGGCTTATGAGAAGAGAACTGTGCTATCGCAAAGTTCTAGTGAGGAGAAGTCTGGATTAGGGGTCTGTTGATTCCTCCTGAAGACTCAGAGAGAGACTGCTTCCTGCCTCTCTGTTAGCTTACGTTGGCTTCCCGTATGCCGTGGCGTTCCTCAACTTACGATAACATCCACCTCCATCATGTTGTGATGATTCTTCCTCTATCCCTGTATACTTTCTCTTACAAGGATGCCAGTCATGTAGGAATAGGGCCCACCTTATAGCCATAAGACCTTATGCCAATGCATGGCATCTTCAAAGATTCCATTCCCAAATGAGGACGCATTCACAAAGATGGGGGTTAAGACCGCAAAGCAATCTTTTTGGGGGAACAGAGATCAGTTCAAAACGACTGGCATGGACCAGCAATGGACATAGACCAGGGTCAGCCGGAGGGGCAAGGTCTGGGTCAAGACAGAAGAGCAGCTATCTGACACAGAACAGAGACACTTTCCACAGCCACATCTAAAGCGGAGTATAAACATGTCTCATCCCTGGCAGACCCGCCATCCTCAGAGGGGCCCCTTCTCAGTGTGGCCTCCTGGCTTGTCCTGAAACACAATAGGTGCTTCTAGAATACAGGTCTGTCTGTGACACATGTCCTAGGGAGTACCCTGACGTAAAGGTTAAAGTTCAAAGCCCTTGACCTGCTAAAGATGAGATGGCCTTCTTCATGAGACCCTACTCCGGCTGGCCTTCTTGCTTTTCAAAACCCCAAGTTTCCTAAATTTTGCTTTCCCTCTCCAGTGTAAAGCTGGTTCACCCATCTTCCTGATGGCTGTTCTTACCCAGTGAAGCTAGCCCTGCGGCGAGCTGTCTTTAAAGACAAGCATGCCTTCTCCATGGGACCACCAGGTAATCACAAATAGAGCCAATACCAGCCCATAAAGTACAGATGCAGTAACCATAAACCTCTCCACTCATTCTGAAACAAGAAAACAAGTGCTGAGTCCTAGAAATGAGCACATGCACATTAATTATACAACAGGTCCTCGTGGACTATAAAGCATGCACGAAGCACAAGCAACTCAACTGCACTATAAATTTGATGTAAAATGGATACAGTGTGAGCAAAATCGGGCCGAGGAGAGCCCACACCTGCTCTGCACGGCCGGCTGTGTGGTGCAGGCTGGAGACCCCGCTCTAGGACTTGCTTTCCTGAAAGGCACAGAGAGATCGGGACTGTGTCCGGTTCAGGATGGATCTGGAGGAGTCAGTGAGATCACATGTGTAAGAATCTGAGCAGAGCTTTGCCTTTCCTGTCTAGGGCAGAATGTGAGCGAATCATTATTAGGAATGTTAACGACTATTTTAGAATGATTAAGAAATGATTGAAAAATCTACTGTGAGGCTGATGAAGCTGTGTCTTACTTGGGAGATGCCATCAGGTAAAACCAGTTGCTAGGACAATTTGGAGGGACAGTGAAGATGTGGGGACCTCAATGAGATGACCTGACATGGAAGCCCCAACTATGGTCTCAGTCGCCTTGGTGTCTGCGAAGATGGCACAGGACGATGGGACAAAGGTCTGTTAGGGAATTTGTAAGGCCAACGGGAGTTGGAGCTGACTTGATGAAAACTGATGACAATAACTTCAAAAAGCTCATCGTGGCAGAATACATATTAACCACGTGTAGGTGTGCAGTTCAGTGATGCTCATTACACCCACTGCGTTGGGCACTCAGCACCATTATTCCCAAGCGTATTTTATGAGTTATCTCACGAGGAAGTGATGCACTCTGAGCACCCAGTTGGCATAAGGCTATGGATGATGATAAAAAGCCCAACTCCATTTGCAGGGGTCCTGCCTAGATTAAGCCTCCGGTGAGTCCCCTCTGATCATTGACCAGGGATGTGAATAACCTGGCGACTGAGGAGAGTGCATTGGAAACCGGACTCATGCAGAAGTAGCTCGGGGAAGATTCAGCACCGTATCATTTGCTCTTCCTATTGACCCATTTAAACTGTGTTCTAGTTTTTATTATTTTATCCTTTCTTTTCAATCAAGACTTCTTTTTATGTTTTAACTTATTATTATTATGGGATATTTTCCCCTTGTGTTTTTGTATGCTTTTCTTCACATGAAATCCACAACAGGTGAATCTAGAGAGCTAGCAACTGAGCTAGTAGTTTCCTGGGATCATGGCAGGGGAGACTCTGGGGAGCTAATGTGTACAAGAGAAAACAAAAATATCCCAAAATGGTTGATGGTGATGATAGCATGTCATTTAGTATGTTTAAACTATTGAATTGCATGATAACTGAATGACATGTCAGTAAGGATTTAAAAATAAGTAAAGTGGAAGCTAGACCTGACACTATCTTCCTTCTGTGACCTTCAAACGCTATGTAATTTGATACAATGAAAATCAGGACTTGGACTGGCTCAAACTGATTCAGTCACAGCGGATGCAGTAAAATAGAAACAGATCCACATTTGTAAAAGGCGGGTGCACTAGGATAGGAGCTGAGGCACAATTGCCAGTCAAAGCCCTGGATTGAGCGACTGTGGGATGGCATCGTGAACTTTCTCAGGATCCTGATCCTGAGGCAGGAGATTGGATTCTTGCCCTGATGGTGAGAGGCTGCACACATTCACAGCAGCCATGGGGTGAGCCTCTGTGAGAGACAGACTCTGCTGTCTCCAACTCTGCTGTCCAAGAGATTTGGTTGCTGTGCTGTGCTGCTCTTCTGTGCCAAGAGGGAGATCAATTTCTCTGCAACCTCTCCAGTTCCGTGTATAAAATTGGGTTTGTTCTGGTTTGCTTTGCTGGATATGTCTGCACTGGGAAGAACTGGTTTGAAGCCCTGCTTACACTCTTCTCAGATTTAGCCTGAGGATTCTCTAGGTGTGATCTTTGGGGCTGCAAACTCATGAAAGCAATTTACCATATATACTCGAGTATAAGCTGACCTGAGTCTCAGCCGAGGCGCCCGATTTTACAACAAAGGCTGAAAAACTTGGCCTGCCCATGTGTATATGTGGTAAGTGCTTTAATTTTTATAACAGACAAAGGCAGGTGCATCTACAGACTTCTGTTTTTAGTGCAACGCTAAGGGTTATACACAAGCCTTAGTGTGTTAGTGGTTGCACCTTGTGCTGCTAGCTACAAGGATTTTTTGTTTGTTTATTTGTTCTAAATGCTTTCTTAGTGCAGGGACTGGGCAGTGGGGACACGTGGAGAGGTAAGTCAGAGGGTTTCACTTTTAAGTACAGAGTCTCAGAATACTGTCAATACCTGGGTTTGACTACTAACCCCAAAGTTGGCCATTCATTGGTGATTTGAGAGGCCTTTGAAGGGACCCTAAGCTATCTACTTTTTCCATAAAGCCTCAAAAAGCATAATTATATTACGACACACCTGGGGTTGTTATGATTCAGAATCAAGTCAATAGTAACTGTCTTTTTTTAAAAATCATTTTACTGGGGACTCATACAACTCTTATCACAATCTATATATACATCCATTATGTCAAGCACATTGATACATTTGTTGCCCTCATCATTTTCCAAACATTTGCTTTCTCCTTGAGCCCTTGGTATCAGCTTCTCATTTTTCCCTTCCTCCCCATTATCCTATCCTCATGAGCCCTTGGTAAGTTATAAATTATTGTTATTTTATCATGTTTTACACTGCCCGATGTCTTCCTTCACCCATTTTTCTGTTGTCCGTACCCCAGGAGGAGGTTCTATGGAGCTCCTTGTAACCAGTTCCCCCTTTCTACCCCACCTTCCCTCCATCCTCCTGGTATTGCCATTATCACCACCGGTCCTGAGGGATTATCTGACCTTGATTCTCTTTGTTTCCAGTTCCTATCTGTACCAGTGCAAATCCTCTAGACTAGCCAGATTTGTAATGTAGAATTGGGTTCATGATAGTGGTGGTAGTGGGGGGGGGGGGCAGGGCGGGGAGGAGAAAGCATTTGAGAACTAGAGGAGACTTGTATGTTTCATTGACTTGACACTGCACCCCGATTGACTTGTTTCTTCCCCATAACCCCTTTACAAAGGGATGCTCAGGGGCTGAGCCCCGGTGGCCTAGTGGTTGAGTGTGGAACTGCAGCCCACAGGCTTGGTGGTTCAAATCCAGCAGCAGCTCTCCAGGAGCAAGGCTGGGCCTCCCACTCCCACTTAAAGGGCTGTGATGCCCCCCAAACAAACAAACAGATAAAAAAACCAAAAAAAAAAACCCAAAGGGATGCTCAGTTGCCTACAGATGAGTCTTGGGTCTCCAATCTGCACTCCCCCTCATTCACAATGATATGATTTTTTTGTTCTTTGATGACTGATGCCTGATCCCTTTGACACCTCATGCTCACACAGGCAGGTGTGCTTCTTCCATGTGGCCTTTGTTGTTCTGGGATAAGTAGCTGCTTGTTTACCTTTAAGCCTTTATATGACCCCAGGCACTATATCTCCTGCTAGCCACACACCATCAGCTTTCTTCAACACACTTGCTTATGCACACATTTGTCTTCAGTGTTCGTAGTATAGAGAAGGTGAGCACACAATGATAACGTTTTTCATTCTTTGATGTCTGATACCTGATCCCTTCAACACCTTGAGATCACACAGGGTGTTGTGTTTCTTCCATGTGAGTTCTGTTCCTTCTCAGCTAGAGGGACGTTTGTTTTCCTTCAAGCCTTCAAGGCCCCAGATGCTGTATTTTTTTTATAACCAGGCACCATCAGCTTTCTTCACCATACTTGTTTATGCATACATTTGTCTTCAGTGCTCATGTCAGGAAGGTAGGCATCATGGAGGGTCAATTTAATAGAACAATGTGTTCTTGTATTGCGGGAGTACTTGAGTGGAAGCCCAATGTCCACCTGCTACATTAATACTAAACTGATAAATATATGCACACAGATCTATTTCCCCATCATCATATATTAATATATTCACATATGTGCATGCCAGTATTTAATCCTCTATACATGCCCTTTGCCTCCTGGATCTTTCCTCTATTTCCTTCTACCTTCCTCTTGTCCCACTATCATGCTCAGACTTCATTTGGGTTTCAGAAATTCCTCTCAGTTACATTGTCCTTGATCAATCTCTACCAGGCTTCCCACACACTCCTTGCCACTGTTCCCCTTCCCTCCCACCCTGGTCACTGGTTTTGAATCACTTGCTGCTCTCTTTTCCCTGGGTTGGTTAATACTACTTCCTCTACCCCAAATCCTTCCCTGGAACCATCGTCCCATTGTTTTCTTCTCCACATTATTTATACAGCCTATATTATCTAAATAGACTTACAGAGATAGTAATATACACATAAAAACAAGACAGTGCCGAACAAAGCAACACAGGTAAATAGACAATGACAGCAACAATAACAGTAACTTCTTCCCTTGTTCTGTTGCATGCCCTAGTGCTTTGCCCCGGTGTGGTGGGGTCAGCTAGGGTACAAATCCCACAAGGTGTCTCCAGTGCTGTCCCCTGCAGGGCTATGGGTCAGTGCAGGATGTCGTATCTCACAGTGGGGTCAGCCATATGGTCTTCTCTGTGCATTGCCTCCTCCAAGCGGGGCCATTGTCTCAGTGCTTGGTGGACCAGGGTGTGCTCCACTCCTTTCTTCCCCCGTCATTTGCTCTGTCTCTGTCTCAGTATGGTAGGTCAGTTCCTTTTCCCCATCAGAAGGTCTAGTATCAGTCCCTGTGGCACCCACTTCCAGGGTAGAGGGTCAGACTGGTCCTGGTTGGGGCTGGCCTTATAGTCCAGTCTTTTCATGCCTTCCTCCACGTGTTATATTGTCTTCCTTGTTTGGCACATCAAAGTGGGGTCCGTGTGCACATTCCAATTCTGTGGAGACACAGCCAATCCTCTCCCCCTAGGTGGGTTAGCGCCCTGTTCTCCTCATGTCATCATCTCAGTTTCTCCCCACCCCCATCTTTCCTCCTCCTTCCCCCTCTGTTGGACTCACATGTACTTCCCTGGGTTTGGTCTGACCACCCCCCCAACTACCCACTCTTCTCTCTGTGTATTGTGAGATAAGTGTCTATTCTTCTATTCCTGCTGTGCTGATTGTACTTGCCACAGGGGACTCATGTTATACCCGCCCTCTTGAGATTGGCTTACCTCGCTTAACGTGGCTCTTTCCAACGCTTCCCATGAAACATGTGATCACCTGTGCTGCACAGTGCTTCACTGTGTGTATGTGCCAGAGCTTATTAATCCGTTTGTCGATCGATGGAAACTTAGGCTCTTTCCAAGTCTTTGCGATTGTGAATTGTGCTGCAATGAACAGCGGAGTGCAGACGACTGGTCGTTTTTCATTTGTCACCTCCTCTTGGTATATGCCCAGTAGAGGGACGACTGGTTCATAAGGTTGATCAATTTCAATTTTCTCTAAGTTTCCAGATTGCTCGCCACAGTGGCTATACATATCTACACCACCAGCACTGGAGGAGGGTTCCTATCTCACCACATCCCCTCGAACACTTGTTGCTCTCTGATTTGGGCTAGCCTCAGGGATGTTAGATGGCACGTCATAGTTGTTTTAATTTGCATTTCTCTTATGGCCAAATAAATGGGAGCACTTTCTTATATGCTTCTTGGCCATAGGAGTCTCCTCCCTAGAGAAAGTTCTTTTCAGTTCTGCTGCCCATTTCCTTAGGGAGTTAAATGTTTTCTGACTATCACCACCCTATCTGACTAGGAAGCTTCGTCTTGTTATAACTTTTCATTTTGTTCCAAGTTTTTCTACCATGATATGCAGACGCTTTTGATGAGATCTCTTTCAGAGCAGTTGAGAGGGGTAACCATTGAGTTCTTCTTGTTTTAAGGTCCTAGCGACTCATGTTCACACAGCCCACTAGTCCATTTGACTAATTGTTAACACTTGTCCATGAATTTCATCATTCTTCTTTCCTCCAGACTGGGAGAGACCTTATATGGCTTCTCGCAAATTGTGAAGACCACCCTCACTTTCTGGTAATCTGCTTTCTAAAAACCAGCTTCTGAAAACTTTATAGAGCAAAGCTCCACTCTAACACATGTGTCAGGGCTATACGTTGAAATCCACTTGATGATGACTGGTTTTATTTGGTTTGGTCTGTGTGCCTGATTGCACTGGTGTTCTCTGGGTAAATGTGACAAAGAGAAGAAGTAAAAATTAGGTTTTATGGAATGATCAGAGCTTTGAAATCTCTCATGTTCACTTTTCCTGGTCTCAGAGAATCGCTTCGCATTAGACATTTGTCACAAAAAAAACCCCTAGAATCTCCTATATTCTTCCTTTTAATAATTTCATTTTATCTTTTCCAAAACTATTTTATTGGGGGCTACTATAGAGATCATATCATCTCATAGTTAAATCACACCAGACTGTATTGTACAATCCGTTTCAAAAGCATTCTCTTCCTTCCTGAACTCCTTGACCTCAGCCCCCGTTCCCCCTCCTCCTCCACTGGACCCTCCAGGAGCCCTTCTTTTGCTTGCTGTCTCCATAGGGTCAGTGATCCTGAGCTTCATATACTGAAAAACATACAAGAGAAATTCAAGACGATGACCCCCAATGACAAGATATATTTGAGATTAATATTTTACATGACCTGAGAGCCACCATGTGTTATGAATTGTGCTGGAGAGAGAGGATGCAGAGAGGAATGAGTTGCAGAAGGTCTTTTCTGTTCAGGAGCTCAGACTATAGGGAAGAGGGAGGCTATAAATAGACCAGCTCATCTCGGAGGACTATACCATGAAAAGGGTGAGCACAGGGTATCGCTGGTCTGAGGATGAGGCGTGGAGGCATACATGTAACAAGAAAAACAATCAGACAATAATAACAGTGCCTTTCATCTGTGTGGGAATTTGCATGCTATGATATGTTCATGGGTAGGTTTATTTATTATTTAAATCATATTTATTATTTAAATCACATTTATTGAGCACTAGGCAGTGAGGCCACAACAGTAAAACATTAATATGGCCATTTGACTTTGCATGTGCCAGACACTGTGGTTGACTTTTTAAATGCATCACCTCATTTAATCTTTCACCCGCAGAGATTTAAGAAATAGAAAGGTATAAGGAATATTTTATGTGAATACTTTTGAGAATGCAGATGAAAGGGAAAATTTTTAGAGTGATCTAACCTACAAAAACTGACTCTAGAAGAGGTATAAAACTTGAATAGCACTATAACTATCTATAGCTATTAAATAAATTGAATTGTTAGTTTAAAAATATTCCACAAAGGAAATGCTGGTGAATTCTATCAACAGTCAGGAAGTCAATATTTCCAATCTCACACAAACTATTTGACGATATAAACCAAAGAAGATACGTACCCTCGCTGATTTGATAAGAATAGAATCATCTTGACACAGAAACCTTGGCAAGAACAGTAGAAAGAACAAAAATTACAGGCTAATCCTACTCAAAAACACAAATACCAAATTCTAAAACAAATCTTAGCCAGGAACTGACTTCATCCCCAACGTTCAATTTCCAGTCCAACAATAGACATGAAGAGAGGGAACAATAACACTAACAAGGGAAGAACGTCTTAGAATAGCCCACCACCTGAGATAAAAAGGCCAGCATTTACCCAACGACCAAGTTCAGAAGGGTGAGGAGAAGAGAAATAGAAACAGAAAAACACAGGAAGGAAGTGAGATGCATAATGTTATCTTGTGGGGATTGCAGTGACATGAAACAAAATGGGTATAAATTATTGAATGCAAAACTGATTTTCTCGGTAAACCTTCACCCAACTCACAATAAAAAACAAAATCAAATATTGGTAAACAAAATTGTGCAATATATAAAAATGAGACTCTGTCAGTATCTAGTTTAGGCTAACCTTGGCAGAGAAGATGGGGTAAACATTTAAGCACAAAAATTCATGTGATTCCACTACATTACCAAGGTAGGTAGGAAAGTAAGAAATGTAAGAAGCTGATAAAGTTCAACACATTTTTTATAGAGAAAATATTTGCAAACTCAGGGTAGAATGAAATGCCTTCATTGGTAAAGAGCATAGCCCAAAGAACCTCTGCTGAGTATCATATGTGAAGGGGAAGCCTTGAAACCTTCTCTTGTAGTTACGAAGGAAGACAGAACACCTGCTATCATCCCTTCTCCTCCTCACTACACCAGAGATTCTAGCCAATGAAACAAGGCGAGTTAAGACTATACTGAAAATATAGACTGGGAAGAAAAATCATATTGCCATTAATTTGAAGAGATATGATTACAAACACAGAATTCCCAAGAAATATATAGATACATTATTAAAATTAATAAGATAATTCATCAAGGTTGCTATATATAAAACCAATACCAAAAGTTAATTGCATTTTATACATCATCAACAAACAGAAATATAATTTAAAATAGGTAGTACCATTTATAACAATCCCTTTAAATGAAATACCTAGGAATAAATCTAAAAAATATGTGCTGGGTCTTTAAGGAAGAAAATTACGAAAATATTGAAAGGCATAGAATTATATATATACCCTATATAGAATTCTCTCTCTGTATATGATTTTTCTACATATGTGATTCTCTCTACATATACAATTCTCTCTCTCTATATATATATACATGAGTATATATATTCATGGACAATGATATTATAATGTTAGTTCTCTCCAATTGCATATAGAGATTCAATATGATTCCAATCAAAATCCAATAGCTTTGAGTCTACAGTGTATATAGGAAAATAAAGGGTCAAGAATTGCCAAATATATTCCCAAAGAAGAGTCAGAAGGAGGACTAGTGTGATTAACTAACATCATAGTACTGTAGTAATGAAAACAGAGTGGCATTGACTCAGGAATAGACAGGCCAATGAAAGAACAGAACATATAAATGAAGCTTGATTCATGATGTAGTTGGAATTGGAGCTCAGTGAAGTCAGGATGAATTAAAAAAAATATATATAGATATAGTAAACCAATGACCTCACACTATATCAAACTAAATTCCAGGTTGATTAAATATTTGAATATATAACTTTGATAATGGTGTAATAATAAATAACACATAACAGCTATTACATGCCAGACAATATTCTATCTGCTTCATGGATATCAACTTATGACAGAACAACCAAATCATAAGCAAAAGAGTAACCAAGGCCGAAAGGTGAAACAATTGGTTTAAAGTTTCACAGTTAGATTTTGAACCCACACAGTTTGACTTCAGAGTCCATGTTCTTAGATACAGAAACTACAGAGGCAGCTTAGGAGGATGTCTTTGTGACCTTAGAGTGAAACAAACAAACAAACAAACAACAAACTCATTACCACCAAGGCCATTCTATCCAATCACAGTGATCCTATAGGATAGGACAGGGTGGAGCTCCCCCTATGGGTGCTTGAGTCTGTAACTCTTTAAGGAAGTAGAAAGCCTTATCTTTCTCCCAGTGAACCACTGATGGTTTTGAACCACCAACCTTTGGTTAGTTCCCCACATGTAACTACTATACCCCCAGGGCTCCTGACCTCAGGATAGAGAAACAAAAAAACCAAATCACTGTCATCCAGTCATTTTTGACTCACAACAACGCCATAAGATAGAATAGCATGATTTCTTTAAGAGTTTAGAGACTGTCCGTCTTTAAAGAAGCAGACAGCCTCCTCCTTCTTCCTTGACGCAGCTGGTGAGTTTGAAATGTTGACCTGGAGGTTAACCGCACAACACTTTTAACCCACAGCACTGCCAAATTTCACACATAGAGAAAATATTTTCAAAATACTTACATTGCTATGTCCCAATTAAAAGACATCTGTTCATCAAAAAGGCACCCTAGACTAAGTAAAAGGACAAGCTACAAATTGGAAGATGGTATTTTTGAGCGACATAATTGGCAAAAGATTAGATCTGAGAAAATATAGAAGACTGCTATAAGTCAATCAGAAAAGACAAATAGTTTTAAAAAATAGAAGAACTTCACTAAAAGTAAAAATCTATACTGAATTCTCAATTTCAACTTCTTATCTAGATAATGCAAATAAAACAGGCTGCCTTTGTACACATACCACATTGCCAAAGAAGAGAAAAGAATGGATAATACTAAGTGTTGACAAAGATGTGGAGCAACAGACACATTTACCTTGCTAGCATGAGTATAAAACATTACAACTATTGTAGAATTCAATTGGACGTTTTCATTTTTAAAAGTTTTATTAGGACTTCAGCCACCTGAAAATTCAATCATATCAAGAAGACTTGTACAATTATCATCACAGTCAATCCTATAATATTTTCTTCTTCCTTATACTCATTGTTATTTGTGTAATTATTTTTTATCTAATTGTGGCAAAAATATACACAACAAAACATTCTCCAATTCCACAACTGCTGCATAATTCTGGCAATCGATTATACTCTTTGTGTTGTACAATCATTGTTGATACCTTTTCCAAATTATTTTACCACCATTAACATAAACTCAATGTCCCCTAAGCAACAACTCCTTCAGCTTCACCCAAGGCAACTATAGAGGTCAAGTTTGTTTTCTTTTTTAAAAAGTATTTTTCTTGATGTAGTAATCAAATATTATACAATTCCATACTGAAATAGCTTTTAAAAAGAGTTATATATATATATATATATTCCACCACAGTAATGTCTAGTGCTGTCACCTGCTGCATTAATTGCTTGCTCCCTAGATCTTCTCACCCTCTCCACCCCAAGTCCTCCCTGCACATTCCATATCCATATCTGGATATTTTCTAATAAAGTTGATAATATATATACCCAATGACCCAGAGATTCTCGAAACTCTTCCATTGGTGAACAGGGAAACACATCAAGGGTGCTTATAATGGCCTTGCTTTGAAAAGCAAAAATCTAAACCCTACAAGTAGTCATCATCTTTGATCAAATGAGAAAATATATTTTGAACTAATTCATAGAATGAGGTAATATATACAGCAATGAAAATGAAAAGATCCATCAGCATGAATGAATTCAAGGAACATAATTGTGAGTGAAGAAGCAAACGATGAGGTAAGTTACATAGTGGAAAGTAATATTTTCAAACCACATATCTGACAAAGTACACATATCTCAATTATATAAAAACTCTCAAATCACAATAGCTGAAAACATTCAATTAGTAAATGAACAAGAGCTATGAGCATAGAGATCAATGGAGAGACTCTTCAAATAGAGAATAAGCACATGAAAAGATGTTCGACACCATTGCCATCAGGAAAATGTAACTGAAAACAAAAAAGGGGAAACACTAAGTATTTATCAGAATTGCTTCAAACAGCAACAACAAAATGAAAAGACAATAGCTTGAAAATCCAGAGGAGACTCTGGCCTACACTGAATTAGTCGTACGTTGTTGAAGGGAATATAAGATAGCACAGCTACCCTAGGAAATAGTTTGGAAGTTGCTTATAAAAATAAACAAGAAATTATCATATGCCCCAGAAAAATATGTTTCTTAGGCATTTATCCCAGAGAAATGAAAACATTGTCCACACAAAAACTGAAGGAGTCTTATTGTAAAAGTCCCAAACTGAAAACAATGTGGATCCCTTTCAACACTGCAGAATGAAGCAAACTATGATACATTCATGCAATGAAATACTACTTATCAATAAAAAGGAACAATCTACTGGTAACACAACAACTTGAATGAATTGTTCAGGGGAAAAATTACAGTGCCCAAATATTACATAACAGTGGAGAAGTGGACTTTATTTAGTGGTTATCAGGGACTCAGTATGGGGTGCAGAGTGAGAGATGGATATGGATGTAAGGGGAAGAGATTCCTGTGAGGATGTACTTCTCCAATATCATGAGTAGTATGGTGGTGGACACTGAGTCCACCCATGTGTAGGTTTTATACATGAGGTGGAACAACGGTTCTCAACCTGTGGGTCACGACCTCTACGGGGGTTGAATGACCCTTCCACAAGAGTCGTCTGATTCATAACAGTAGCAAAATTACAGTGAAGAAGTAGCAACAAAAATAATTTTATGATTGGGGGGTCACCACTACACGAGGAACTCGTGAAAGGGTTGCAGCACACGTAGAATCAAATATACACACCCTTATACAAATGAGCACAATGAAACGGGAGAAATATAAATACGAATGATGAATTTTATCAGTCTGTATCCAGGTAGTAATGTTGTACTGCCATTTTGAAAATGTCATTGTATCATTGGGGTAAAGGGTAACTATCTCTCTAGATATCATTTCTTACAGCTGCAATTATCTCAAGAAAAACTGAAAAATTGTCTTCAAAGTCTTCATAAAATATGAATTAATCATAGCTTTGATTTGGCTTCTAAATAAAAGAACCCCAACACACACACACACACACACACACACACACACACACACCAAAGAAGCAAAATTACCTGCATAAGTCTAGATTAAAAAATAAAAAGTATACAAAATAGCGTATTCTTTGGAAACCACCATAGCTATAAAACTGTACTGAGAAAAAGCCCTCTCTCAATGTCATTGAATTGATGCCGACTTGCAGCGACCCTATACGACAGGGTAAAGCTTCCTCTGTGAGTTTCTGAGACTAATTCTATAGGACTAGACACTCCATCTTTTTAAAAAATCATTTTACTAGGGGCTCGTGCAACTCTCATCACAATCTGCTCATACGTCCATTGTGTCAGGCACATTTGTACATTTGTTGTCACTCAAAACATTTGCTTTCCACTTGAGTCCTTGGTATCGGACTCTCATTTCCCCCCCTCCACCCCATCCTCTTTCCTCATAAATCCTTGATAATTTTTAAATATTTATTATTTCATCATGTCTTACACTATCCGACATCTTCCTTCACCCACTTTTTTTGTCCGTCCCTCAGAGAGGGGGTTATATGTAGATCCTTGTAATTAGTTCCCCCTTTCAATCCCGTCTTCCCTCCCTCCTCCCGGTATCGCCACTCTCATCACTGGTCCTGAAGGGATCATCTGTCCTGGATTCCCTGTGTTTCCAATTCCTATCTCTGCCAGTGCACATCCTCTGGTCTAGCCGGATTTGTAAGGTAGAATTGGGATCATGGTGAGGGCGGGGCTTGGGGAACATTGAAGAACTAGAGAGTAGCTGATGGTGTTTGAACGGTGGACCTTGTAGTTAGCAGTCCAATGCATAACCACGATGCCACCAGCGCGCCTTCTGTAAAGAGAAAAGCAAGCGGGAAACAAGCACAGATTCGGATTAGGCTTGCTATGGGTGGATGCAAGAATCCCGGTGGCAAAGTGAGTTACCAGTTGCACTTTAAATCACGAGGTTTGGGGCTGAGCCCCGGTGGCGCAGTGGTGGAGTGCGGGACTGTGGCCCACTGGCTTGGCAGTTCAAATCCAGCAGCAGCTCTCCAGGAGCAAGGCTGGGCCTCTCACTCCCACCAGAGGGCAGTGATACCCACCCCCCTCAAAGAAATCACGAGGTTCACAGTTCAAAGCCACAACCACTCAGTGGGAAGAAAATGAAGCTTTCTATTCCAGTTCACAGTTCCAGTCTCAGAAATCCATGGGGGCAGTTCTAGTTTGCTCCAGAGGGTCCCTATGAGTGCAGTGGGCTTCTCCTTTTTTTTTTTTAATGGGTGGGTGGAAAAGAGGATGGGATCAAGGAGGAGGACAGGGAAGGTTTCAGACTTAATGGCAACTTTTAAATTGGAAGGTGGTGCTCCAGTCTTGCTCTAGTCTTGTTCAATAGACAGGTTGTATAGCAATTTTGTGTCTATTCAGTATTTATTTTATTGATTTCCATTTGCTTTATCTTCATTTTTTAATTAGGAGATTTTCCAACATGCAGAGAACTGCAAAAGCACCACAAAGACATTTTTTAAGGTCTGAGAGAGTTTTTCAAAACAGTTTTATTGGCATATCATTCAGACATCAGTTCAATTATATTAAAAAGAGTTGCACTATCATCTCCATAATCAATTATAAAACATGTTCCTCTTTCTTGTACTCATCAGTATCAGTTCCCCATTTCTCCCACCCGCCTCTGCCATGCCCCACCCCAAGAAACTGTAGTCATTGTCTCAATAGGTTTCCTTAGTGTGCTTTCTATGTACAGAAAAACATATAACCTCCCACAAAACAAAACGAAACCCAACAACAATACCAAAATAAAACAGAGAAAAACCTCATTTGAAAAGATAAGATGATAAAGTATTTGTTTTTAACCTAATTGCACCTGCAATAATCTGCTTTCCACTGCACTCTGCATGATAGCAAATCTATTCACATCCTTTATCTGTGGTCAGCGGGTGTTCACTGGAGGCTTAATCCATGTGTGGACTCTGCAAATGGATTTTGGGCGTCCGCTCTCATTCATAGCCTTCTGAAAACCAGATGTCCACAATTTAAACTCTGATATTATTCCCTTCTTTGGATTTTATTGCATACAACCCTTAGATCACATAGGCTGGAGTGCTTCTTCCATGTGAGCTTATCAGACGTCTTGCTTAGATAGCTCTTTGTTTGAAGACAAACCTTTAAGGGACCAGACACAGTCTTTCTAGTAGCTGGGCACTATCTAGAGTCTTCATTACTCTTCACTATAGCATTCCTATCTTCAATGATCCCTTCATGAGGGTGAGCATCAAGCAGGGTCATACTATGAGAACTAGTTGGTCTTTGATTGGGACGAGATTTAAATGTGAGCCCCAAATCCACTTATGGTTTATAAATGTTCTGGTTCATTTTTTGTTAGAAAGCATTATCAATCTCCCCCCCCCCCCCGGGACATAAGATACTTCCATTGATAGTAACTATCTAATGGCATAAAATTTAATAAAACAGAAGTAAGTTTCTGCGTGTGTGCTTATAGTATGTGTATTTGTATTTCTCAACTGTGTTTCTATTTCCCCACCTGGCATGCTCTTCCCTGCCACAGGACCTTTGTACTTGCTGCAACTTCTGCCAAGATTCTCTTTCTCTGCTTATGTGTCAGTCCAAGGAGACTAGAGAAACAAATTCATAAATACACATATGTATATAAAGGAGAGGTTTATATGCACGAGGAATGGAACATTGAGAAAGCATCCCAACTCAATCCAGTCCAAGTCCACAAGTCTGATATTAGCCCATAGATATACCAGTCTATAAAGTCTTTTTCAGATTCACAAGGCACACACAATGACACCAGGACCATCACAGGCCAGTGGATGCTGAGTCTTGTGCATCCAGTGGTGATAGGAACATCTCAGCACTGGCAGGGCCATAAATGTGACTTCTCAAGCATCTCAGCACTGGTAGGAATCTGTATGTGAATGTTCCAGCTTCAGAGATCTGGTTCCATCAGGGTAAGACCATGTGTCTTCTCTTCTGGGATGTCTCACAGGGAGTCAGCCTGTGTCTTGTAAGTGGAGCATCTCCAAGGGACTGAGTCCTAAATCTCTCACCTCCAAGGGGAAAATACCACCGAATTTCCCAGAATTCTCAGGAGTAAGCCATGCCCACACAGAGGCCTCATTGACTATCTCCAGATTGACAGGCTAGACCCCAGCCCTACACTCCCAGTCCTGAAATTGACACAAGAGTTCATGACTGCCACAATTTGCGCTCAGTTTCACCAAGCCCAGACAAATGAAATGGAGCGGTCCTCACATCAGCACATACAAATTCTGAAGTGATTCTCTTGGTTTGTTTACTTGTTGACCTGTCTTTCCTGATTAGAATGATATTCCTTGAGGTTGGGGACATTTCCAGATTTATTCTTCCCTGGACCTAGACATAGGTTAATGGATGTTTGTAGCCATAGCTTAGGGCTTTTGAGCATGGTACACTGGGGGTTACCTTGCTTTCAAAATCTTTGAAGACTCTGTCTTAAAGGGGGTAGTTAGGTGGAATAGCAAGCAGCATGTCTTCGAAGGACACAAAGTAACAGCAGAGAGCTAGTTTAAAAGAGCTAAACCAATTCAAGCTAAAGGGACAATACATTTAAATCGGATCATTTTCCCCTAGAGATTATTGCAATGTTAAGGGTAACACGGATCCCAAGAATGTTAGCTTTACTCTTGGCCGACCTAGATGGCGTCACGATGTGTGCCTCATCATTAAGCGGGATGAGGCTTTACAGATCTGTGTCCTATTACCCCGGGTTTGTTTGTCAAATGGATTTCTTTGCAGGAAACACTGACCTGTGACCATGTGATGTTTGGATTGTGCTTCAGAGCAGCGGAGGACTTGGCAGAGCCCCTTGCGGCTTATAACCTATTTTATTTTTTTACAATCGAATTTTGAATTTTGAAGTTCCAATCAATTTGAGTTCTTTACAAGTATAATTTCTTTACCCGTGGAATGGCTTGAATGTAGGTTCCATGCATATAAGCTCGCCTGCAATTTGGAGCTTTTAAATTCATTCTGATTGGAAACCTTTCATTATTCTGAAATGTATGTTTGGTGATAGCAATTGTGAGGCAAGAACTGGCTGCTCATAAATGGGGTTATAATGGGGTTATTGTTGGATTTCCTTATGCCCTGATCGAGAGGTAGTGGAGGAGACACACTTGGGGCAGATTGCTCTCTTTGGGTGATGGTTTTGGGTACAATCACCGTGAAATGTGAAGCTAGGACACACAAAAGTAGTGAGTTACGTTCATGTCTTTCAGTGTAAGTGATTTGAATATGTTCAACCCGAATGTGTACTTGTGGGGAATTAAAGGATCAGTAATTTACAAATGTTGCTATTATAATCGGATCTGAAAAAGAAATGAAGACCCTGCTGAGGGAGGTGAGGCGGCCAGGAATGTCTCTTCGGATAGGTGGCCGGATGCCTAGGGTGTTTCTTTAACATGAAGTGGAATGAGTGTGCGGGGCTCGGTGGAAAGCTTCCAGTTCCAGGATAAAAATAATGAAAATCATGATAATTACTGCCACTTATTGAACATTAATCACTTGCCAAGAACAATACCAAGACCCTGCCTACATTACAGCATTGAATCTCATAACTAACCCATTGGGGTGTCATCGAATGTCTGTGTGGCCTCACTGCTACCAGACAGTCCTCAGGTATCTTTCGCACCAGAGAAAAGAAACTGGAGGCAACGCTTCCCAGAATGCCCTTCCCTCTGTGCCTGCCAGTTAGAGTCAGCCGTGAGGAGAAAGCAGAGAAGAAGCTGTAGCCACTTGTCTCCAGAAATAGTTACAGGGGAGTTGAGACCCCATTCTTGAGATTCACCTGCTGGATGACTGCAGGCTGGAAATGGCCGTGGGAGCTCTCCAGAGCGCTGGATAAGGCCTTAGGAAACAGTTGCTATCGTGACCTGGCTGAGGTTCCCCCGTGTTTGCTTTCTCTGCCCTTCTGATATTTGTGCATTAGGGAAAGCTCCTAATTCCCTTTCTCAAGGTTCCTTTCCTTTGATTTGAGTAGTGGTTAAATCCATGCCTCTCCCGTAGGTTGGTTGCTAGCCAATGCACTTCAAGCGCAGCCACCACCCCCTGTGTCAGTGGAGACTTGTTCTACCTTTCCTCAGCCTGCTTCTGACAATGTCCTCTTGGGTGTACGGCAGTGTCTCCTGCCCCGACATTGAACAGCCTCTTTGGATCTCTAGATGCTGCCCCTGCTGGAGGATTTAGGCTGAGGGGACGAGCAGGCCTCCCAGATGGAGCAGATAAAGAAAGCCATCTGCATTGAGTCCCCAAAGAATAGGAGAGAAAAGATAGTCTGTCATCGGGAAGACAATAAAGAGAAAAATAAACCAGTGTGCGCCTCTGCTTTTGTGTGCTCATGTCCTTGAGGAGGGACCAAGAGGGCATCAGCAAGGGCAGAGGCTGGCTTCTATGGAGGGGAAGATGGTGGTAAGTGAGAAAACCCATAGAGACCAACTTGGCAAAGGCAGACCAAGGCATCGTGATGCAGCAAGGTCACAAAGACACAAGTAAGCAGACATGGCAGTGCTGACAAGAGGCAGAGGCAGAGATGACATGAAGTGTCCTCGCCCTCCCTGCCCTGAGAAAGGGAAGTGCCTCAGATGAGGAGGTGGGGGGAGCTGGAATAGGCACACAGAAAGGGAACCTGAGAGTTTCCTTCCAGTGGGCTTTAACTCGGTATGTTGGTGGCCCCGAAGATGCTAGGAGGGAGAGTCCCAGGTGGTTTTCAGTGGCCGAGTGTCAGCAGGAAAAGCTCAATCCATACGTGTGGACCAAAGCCATGTGGAAGACACTAGGACTGCTAAAATCCAGCCTCTAAGGGCCATTTGGTAAATACTAGCTGTCAATTAAATCAGCTAAGAACTCTGCACTCCTCCTGTTGGGGAGCCAGTCACAGTGTTGAGAGATGAGAAGAGAGAGAGAGCCACAAGGTAGAACTTAGGGTCCCAATAGGGGAGATGACCCCACCATGGTGAATTTCAATAACTGCCATTTAGTGTTTGCTGGGTGAACATTCTTTACCTGCAGCACCCATTTTGCAGGAGGAAACTGAAGCTCAAAGGGGTTATGTAACTTGCACAAGACCAGGCGGTACTGCCAGACAGTGTCACGATTTGCACCCAGGTAGGCCTGATACCCCATGGTACTCTTCTACCTAGCTGTATATCAGCAGGGGGTTGGACATTGCTGTATGCAAACAAGGATACTGTCCATCTGATGGACAGGAAATTTTATGGGAAGGCAGCTCGGGAAGAGGGAACAACCAGGACAATGGCATGGAGGATGTGCATACCATGCTGGTGCCTGGGTGAGCCAGTCAACCACGATGTTAGCAGAGAAATGGCAGTGATGAACAATGGAACTGTTTGGTGTGCTCCCCACCTACTCAGCCATACTCCTGGTGCCTCCATGCACAAAAGAACTCAAGGCTGCCCTGTTCTGCACCATCCTTGCGATCAGTTGTAGGTCAAACTGTTGTGCATCACAGGTTTTTCTCTGGCTGATTTGGGCAAGCAGTGGTTATGCCTTGGGCTGTTAACCACAAGGTCTGTGGTTTGAAGCCACCAATTGTAAAGGCTCTGTAAAGAGTTATTCTCTCTAAAACTCACAGGAGCAGCTCTATCTGTCCTACAGGACTGCGATGATTTGGAACCCACTTAATGGCAATGGATTTGGAAAGGCAAGACATCCACAAAGGTTGTAGCGGTACACTGACAGGGAACTGCCACAAGTCCCGGCCAAATTCAGAAGGTGACATGGAATAGAGGATATCATTGCTGATGTCAGATGGATCTTGGCTGAAAGCAGAGAACACCAGAAAGATGTTTACTTGTATTTTATTGACTGTAATTTATTGACTATGATTGTGTGGAACATAATAAAGTATGGATAATCTTGAGAAGAATGGGAATTCCAAAACTCTTCATTGGGCTCATGTTGAACTAGTACCTGGATTAATAGCCAGTTGTGAAAGCAGAGCGAGGGAATACTGCCTGATATAAATCAGGAATGGTGTGTGTCAGGCTGTATCCTCTCACCATACTCGTTCAATCTGTGTATGGAGCACATTATCAGCGAAGCTGGATTCTATGAAAGGCCAGAGTGTTCCTGAGAGGCAAGAATGGCAAACTTCACCTCACAGACTTTGGTCACGTTATGAGGGGAGGACTGGTCCTCAGAGAAGGACTTCAGGCTTGGTAAAGTGCAAGAGCAGTGAAGGAGAGGAAGGCCCTCAACAAGACAGATTGACACAGTGGCTATCACAACAATGGACCTAGTCATAGGAATGATTGTGGAGAAGGCACAAGACAGTGCAGTGCTTCGTTCTGTGGTGACTAAGGTACTACAGGTTGTAGCCAACCCATGAAACTTAAAAAAAATTCCCTCTGTAATTAATAGTATTTTGTTGGGAGATGTTTTGAGATGAGGTGCTACTAAATGTTTTACAACAGACTCTAGAAACAAAAAAAAAATCTGTGGTTTATAGCGTTTGCTTATTTCTGTGGTGTAAATTCTACCACGGATAATTTCAAGCTGTCAATGTGATGCCATTGAACATGAAGTTGGGAAGAGATGCACACAATTGGCTCTAGGGAGACAGAACAATCTGACTTTAACATTTCTCAAACATTTATCTACTAGGTTTAGCATTCAGTAATAGAACTTTCCAGAATCAATTACTGTAGTGGTTCTTTCTATTTTATTAGTTGGGCTTCTACTACATGACAGAGCTAACCCTTTCCCCCTCTGTATTTATTTATATCACGATGGTTTCATAGAATCTTATTTTATTAATTGATTTATAACCCCCTGCTACTCTTATGTATTTTGTTGTTCAAATGCTCCCAGATTTGGTCAGTGGGAAACCTTACTGACTGGATCTTGTATCTTCAGTCATTTTCAAATTTTGCAAACTTTGTTGTTTTCTGGCATGAAAGACATTCCAGGTCCATATTATGGTTTCCTTGCCCCAGTCCTGGCACCATTTATTTCTTCAAGAAGTACTTGTTCCTTTTTGTAGAGAATGGTGTTTAGAGACCAAAATCCAGGTGCTAGGTGTGCTAGTTGCTCCTGAGGTTTCTTTGCTTGTAGACTCCCTTAACAAACACAACTAGCAGACGGAAGTGTGGAATTTGAATATACACACATTTGCACGTATGTATGTACACACATACCTCCACTTGCTTTTACATTTCTAGCAACTAATCACCTATCTGCTATAATCTATGAGTTCACCTTAATACCTTCAATTTCGATTTAGCACCCCAGGCTTCATTCTAGCCATTCCTCTTCCTATATCCAATGCTACCAATTGGTCACGGTGGTTGGCAGGGGCCAGTCAAAGTAATATAGCTAGGGTTATAATCGCAATATATTCTGGGGATCAGTTAGGGAATGCTGTTTACAGCTGCCAGAAATGACTTTGGTTCACTTTGGATGTCTGGAAGAAGACAATGTGACATTTGCAAGCTGGCCCTGAGAACTGAGCTGATGGTCTGCTTCAGGACCACAGACAGGATCTGCCACTGCTGGGTGGAGCTTGGAAAGCCCAGAGGCATCCCACCCACCTAGGGTGAACAAGAAAGAGGAGACTCATGATTTACCATCTTCAGGCTCTCATCTGTGCAGAGTCCATGCAACAGGCCACCAACAGACCAATCTTCTCGTGACTGTTCCCACTGCTGCCTTATGGCAGGGGGAGGGAGAGAGGAGAGAGGGAGGGAGAAGGAGGGAGAGACCTGTCCCTGCCACCTTCCAGAAGCCTAGTAGCACCTGCCTGCAGCTATGGGAGGCTGCATTCTGCAGCGGCATGCCACCAGAAAGCAGAGAGGGGTCTCTGAGTTGAGAGCTCCCGTGATTATGAAGCGTGTACTCAGGACCCACACCTGCACCTCTCTGTTCCCCCACTTTAAGGTGTTACTCTGAGCAAACAATTGTAAATATGTGAGGAATATATGACACAGGAAACACTCAAGGTCGTGGGAAGGAAGGCAGGCAGACTAAATTTCTACAGCACCATCTCTAGTACAGGCTGATCCTTGCTGCTTTAGAGAAAGTCACTGGTATCACCTTCTGGACTTTGGACAGGACTGACTCAGAAGGCCCAATTTACGACTCTTGCTCTTCAGGCAGAGAGGAATGGATAACGGGGCTCTGGTCTTTGTGGGTAAAGACTCCGGGGGCGGGGGACTCAGTGGAACTTCAGTTGGGTGAGTCACTGTGCAGAGATGCTCACAGAGGGAATCAGAGCACAGGCAGACCTGTCCATGGGGAAAGGCGGGGAAAGGCTGGGAAAGGGGGCATGAGGCCAGAGCAGGCACAGCAGCAAGCTGGGTGGAGGCTGTTCCCCCACCGGACTAAATTCCATTGGGTTTCTCATGCTGGGGTTTTGGCTGGGGCTGTTGGTAAGCCAAGTGCCAGATGAGAACCTAAGGTTGGAAGCTTGGGTCCAGCCAGAGGTGTCTTCAAAGAAAAGTCTGGCAATCTATTTCTCCCACATCAGCCACCAGGAGTCCCATGGGGCATGCAGTTCTACTCTGACAAGCCTGGGTTCGCCGTGAGTCAGAATTTACTCACTAGCAGCTGGCCTCAGGGTGGTGGTCGAGGGAATGGGGCCCCCAACCTAGGAGGGGTGCAGCTTGGGTGTTACCTCTTTCACTTCCTGCAGCCGCTGTATGCGTTTCCCAATACATCATCCATTTCTCTTCATCAGCTTCGATACTGTAAACACTGCTTTATGGATTTTTCTTTTTCAGGGGCTCGTTTTTATCTCCCATATCTCCTTCAGCGAGTCCTTTTTCTGAGGTCGCCTTTTCTGTTTCTGAAAACCTTTTCTCTACAGCTGCTTCCTCCCAGCCTTTGGCCCCAGCAGGTAGAGTTTGATGTTTGCCCTCTAGCATTGTTGGCTTGACCTTTCCGTGTCAACAACATGAGCCCAGACACTGGGAGGCTGTGCTGTATTGATCATGCCTGGGCCTCCCGCCGCCTCCCCAAGCCGCCTTGGGGTCAGTCACTAGGTGCTCAGATGGGGGCCTCACAGAACAGGAGCTCCTGGCAGCAGGCTCTAGACTCACTTGATGAAGCTTTGTGTTTACATTTCCATTCAATGCCTGGGCAGTGGATGGTTTTCTATTCTCACTTCTTATTTAACCTCTCTCTAAGAACCTTCAGGCAAACATGCTTTGGGGTCTTCAAACCTTTTAACATTTCAGTTCTTGTTATTAAAAAATACAAACAAACGTGTATAGATTGAAGGCAGGTGGTGGTTCAGTGGTAGAATTGCCTTCCATGAAAGACATCTGGTTAGGCTCAACTCCCAGTCAATGTCCCTCATGTTCAACTCAACCCATTTGCCTGCTGGTTGCTAAACAGAATTTAGCAGAGCTTTTAGACTAAGAAGTATTAGGAAGAAAAGTCCCATTATCTGTTTCCCCAAATCGATTGATGAAGCCCTCTGATAACAATGGTCTGATGTGTAATAGACTATGGGTATGGTATGGGACAGGGTAGCATTTCCTTCAGATATGCATGCAGTTGCTATGAGCTGGGGGTTGACTAGCTAATCGCAATCTCAATCTAGATCAATAGATTGATGTATAACCTGTTTTCCTTCTATTCACCTTGTCAAAATATGCTTAATGTCATTTGTACCCATTGAAATTCTGTTCATTGTACAATGCTACCTCTTCTGAGGACTATTCCCCGATTTTCCAAACTCTCTCCACTCTTCCCTGCTGGTCTTCATGGTTCCTGGTTTCCCCCCACTTTATGGACTGATTACTGTTTGTTCCAATTGTGTTCTGTGTGCATGGTCACCTATCCCACCAGGTTCTCATCTTCTTGCAAGCCAGGCCACCCTGGTTTCTCAGTTTGGGTGGGCCTATCACAGAATGAGCACTAGTCTAAAAGAATTGCCCTAAAACCAAATAATTTCTCATGACTTTGTCCTTTCTTACAAGTTCATTCAAGGATGCTACTTCCCGGTCCTTCAAATGTGTCTGCTAGTTCTTTGCTACCCAAAATGTGGTCCAAAGACCACCACCAGCAGCAGCAGGAGCAGCAATAGCAGCAACAGGGAACCTGCAAAAATGACACAATCCAAGACTCAATCCCACTCTACCCTGGGCTCAGGAATGTGAATCTACATGTTAGCAGCTCTCCAGGTAATTTCTGTAGGCATCAAATCTTGAGGAATGCTGCCTATTCTTCATTTGGGGACATAGAATGAGGGTGGAGAGGGAAAGAACACTATGTGTAGCCATGTAGTTTGAGTACTACACAAACATACCCAATTCGGCTGGTGAATGAGGGCTCAAAGCTACCCTGGGCAGTAATCACCTGGCTGAGGGCTTGAGCTGTCATTCCAAAGAATTCATTTCTAGAAGTCCACACAAAGGTCCTGGGTAGGCTGCAGGTACAACTGGGAAGTGTGCGGGGTTAGCCTGGGCTTCTCTTTTCTTCCCATTGTCATGGGTTCATCTTTCATTGGTTCTCAACGAATCATTTTCCTATGACAATAACAACCTGAAAGCAAACAAACAAACGAACAAAAAGAGACATTCTGTGTTTCAGCCCTCTGCTTTATGGTCTTTCAAGTCTTCAAAGAGATCAGATTTCTACCCTCCTCATGACCCTTAACAGATTCTCCATTCTTTCCCCTTTTTGTTAGTCTTCCTCTCTCTGCCTCATCCTACCTCCAAATCTATCCCGTCAGTCCTTTTGAACCTCAGCTCAAATATCACCTCCTCAGGAAAGATGTCACCTCCTCAATCTCCAGACTCTCTGAACCCTGGTTATTTGCTGCCATAGCTCTCTCCCTGCACTTCTCCAGGGCATTTATCACTATTTTTAAGTAAATTCTTAATTGCATCATTAGCTGTTCCATGCCTGCCTCCTCCCTCTCCTTGATGTAAGTGCCTCAAGAACCGTAGCCCCAGTTCCTAACTCAGCAACTTGCTCAAACATGCTAAGAATGTACTTGTTGCATGCATGAAAGAATAAGATTGCAAAGAACACTAGAGTTCTGGGGTGGCACAAATGGTTAACATACTTGGCAACCAACTTTTCTCATCCAGGGAACATTCTTGGGAGCCCAGTTCTACTCTGACACACATGGGCTCTCCATGAGCTGGAATCAGCAACTGGCCATGGTACATAAAGAACATTAGCTATGACCACCTAGACCAACCTGTTTGGATCTTGGCCACACTGCTTATTCTGACGGCATTTTAGTTCTCTGTTGTTGCACCTACAGCTGTTTGTCCTCAAAGGGGATCAGAAAGTGCCCCAATCTTGTCCTTTGAGACAACCCTAATACATTTTCTCCCCCCACCTGTGCTAGAAAAGTGGTTCTCAGTCCTTCTAGTGTTGTGACCCTTTAATACAGTTCTTCATGTGGTGGTGACCCCCAACCATAAAATTGTTTATGTTGCTACTTCATAATTGTAATTTCACTGTTTTGAATCGTCATGTAAATACCTGATGTGCAGGATGTATTTTCATTGTTATAAATGGAACATAATTAAAGCATAATGTGGTGGGCATGTATTCATGATGTCAATTTTATGTTTGGAATGTAGGGGTGGAGTCTAGCCTGTTAATCTGAAGATAGCCAAAGAGTAACTGATGAGGCTTCTGTGTGGGCATGGCTTTATCCTGAGAATTCTGGGAAATCTTACTGTATTTCCCAATTGGAAAATGGAGTCTGGACTGAGTCTCTGAGAGACGAATTACTGACAAGATGGCAGCATCCCAGGAACTGGAAGAGCCAGAGGAGAAGCCTTACGCTGATGGAACCAGACCTCTGAAGCTGGAAAAGCCACAGCGAGAGAGAGAGAGAAAGACCCTTGCCAGTGCTGACATGTGTCTATCACCAATGGACACTGCTGATGGACCCTGAGCCCTGGAAACTAGGAGCCATGAGGGGACCCCTGACAGTGCCAGGATTCTGCATCCACTCTCCTGTGACTTTGCGAATCAGAAGGAGACTTTATAGACTGGTATCAGACATATGGGCTAATATCGGACTTATGACCTTGAACTGGACTGGGTTGTTTTCTCAATGTTCCATGTCTCTTATATATAAACCTTTCTCTTATATCCATATGTGTGTCTATGAATTTGTTTCTCTAGTTTGCCTGGACTAACACACATAGCGATGAATCACAAAACAATATGGAATTATATATTGTGAAATATTTATTTCTAATTACAAATGAATGAAATTTTGTCTTGAAGCATGGTGTAGCATGGGAAACAGTCTTCCTAGCATGTGGGTGGAACCATCTGGAAAGGGTTAGATGATATCTTGGTTCCTAAGACCACCAGAAATATGTGTTTTCTGATGATCTTAAGTAATCCCTGTGAAAGGGTCATTCAATCCCCAAAGGGGTCACAATCCACAGGTTGAGGATCACTGTGCTATAGTGTATGCTTTACATTATTTACATTATTTACTTTCTCTAGATAGTTAGTTGAGATAATAACCTTCCCATTGTAAGGAAAACTAGTTATTTTAATATAGAATCATAGATAGATAGATAGATAGTGTAGAGTCAACTCTTGCTCTGCTGTCTTTTGATTTGCTTGTATTACCTGGTTCTGTATCATTCTTGCCTGAATGCCCCAGAGGGCCATCCGGCCCTCGAGACCTGAGGAGCTGAGAGGTCAAAAGGCCAAGATCCCAGGATGCAGAAATGAAGAATTCGAGAACATAGGGAGTACAGTTGCCTGATCCTCAAAGGATAGGCACATTGTTTATTGGACTTCAATGAGTGGGACCACAGCTTCTTAGGTTTCAGGGAGTCAGTCCCGCACTAACTCAAATCCAGAGTGTGGATCTACTACTCATGAGTGTCATGGGACTGGGCCAGATCCACTGACCAAAAATGAAGGAAGGGGCTGCCACCCAGATGGACAAAGAGAATGAGGCCACGCCCAAACCAAGGAAGGGCACTCAAAACCCAGTGGACCTTAAAGGAAGAGTTGTAGCCGCCCAGGGCCAAGGGGGCTCCATGGAGCAGGGCCAATGCTCACAATCTGAAGGGAGAGGTCTTGCTAAATGATCTTAGAGCACAGAATTATTTCGAGTCTTGAGGGCTAATGCAAATTGTTCTGTTGTCTTTTTGACATGCTTGGTAGCTGTTATCTTGGCTTTGACTCTAATTTCTCCCATTTGTAATAGAAATGCCAACTTCG
Organism: Nesogale talazaci; assembly: GCA_004026705.1. Classification (NCBI taxonomy): domain Eukaryota; kingdom Metazoa; phylum Chordata; class Mammalia; order Afrosoricida; family Tenrecidae; genus Nesogale; species Nesogale talazaci. Next base: position 29,058 of record PVJH01005815.1, read on the forward strand.
TGTCTACTAGTGTATTTTCCAAATAGATACTTTGTATTCTAGATTTTAAAGTTTCACAGATGAAGAATTTTGCTTCAGTCTATTTTGGACTTGAAGTTGATTTAAAATGTTTGAAATGGTATTATGGGGTGAAAATATCTTACATGTGACAAAGGCATGGAGTATTAGGGGCCAAAGAGTGAAATGATATTGAATGATATTGTCCAAATTTATGTATCAATGTGTGGGGGCTCTGATTCTCAGTTGTTTGGAAGTTGTGTAATGATCGTATCACTCCCTACAATGTGATCCGATGTGACCACCCAATCAGATGCTATACCCTTACGCAGTTCACCGTTCAAATCTGAAAGAAGAAGAGTATCTGTTGGATGTGACCTGCACCACTCTTCATCTTACAGGTGATAAAAGGAGAAACAAGCAGAGAGGAAAGGACCTCAAGACCATAAAGAAAGAACAGCTGGGAGCAGATCACATCTTTTGAATCCAGAGATCTTGTGCTGAGAACATCCTAGATCCAGGGATAGATTGATACCATATTGATAGATTGATATCATATTATTCCTTGATGTACCTGGAGACCTCATGGCATAATGGATAACATACTGGGCTGCTAGCCACAAGACTAGCAGATAGAACACAAGTGTTCCAGAGGGAGAAGGATACATCTATCTCCTTTTGAAAGAACTAAAGAACTTCTGAAACTGAAAGGACTAAAGAAACAATTCAAGCCTCGAACTGCAACATTGAGAGATCCTGTGAGAAACATATTGAGTGATGCAGGAAGCATCAAAAGAAAATAGAAAGAATAAACTGAACAACCGTACCAAAAAGAATTAGCTGACATTTCTCCATTTTAGGGGATAGCATATGTGCAAGAACCAATGGTGCTGAAGGAAGACTTTCTTCTCCTTCTCCTCCTTCTTATTTTACTGATGAAGATCAAATGCTACAGCTTTTAAAGAAGAATTCACACAACTTGACCAATAGATAATATTATGATAAACTAAGAAAAGATTTAAAATTGTCAAGGATTTCATTTTACTTGCACCCACAATCAGCACTAATGGAAACAATTAGTCAAGAAATTAAATGATATATTGTACTTGGCCAATCTACTTCCAGAGATCTAAAGTAAAGACCTCACTTAGAGGACTAACGTATGGCTGACTGGAATCATGGTATTCTCGATCACTTAGGATGCTTATGAAGACTGGACAATGAATATGGAAGACTGGAAAAGAACTAATAGATGTGAATGATGGTGTTGGTGAAAAGTACTGAAGGTACCTTGGACTTCTAAAGGAACAATAAATCTGTCTTGGGAGAAGTTTGACCAGAATGCTCGTTGAAAGCAAGGAAGGCCAGAGGCCCTGTCATACTTTAGACATGTTATCAGTACAGAGTAGAGAAGTGGATTGGCAGGCTGTGCTTCCTGGACTCTCAGTCTGGAAGCTCTGCCGAACGCTGCCCACCTAGGTAACTGGGATGGTACTTGAGATGCTGATGGCACATCTGCTAGCATCACAGCAACACTGATCCACAACAACTCAACACACTGAAATAGAGATACTTTGTTTAAGCAACTACTGAAGCCTCTGAACACAGAGGCTTCCACAATGATGTCGCCAAGCTATTCATTTTCTAAACAAACAAGCAAACAAACAAGGAGGAAAACAAGTAACTCACTGCTATTGAGTTGTTACTGAGTCACAGCAGTCCTATAGGGCAGAGTAGAACTCTGTCAAAGGGGGCCAGGTACAGTTACAACACATAATGAGTTCTGCAGCTGTAAATCTTTATAGGAGCAGAAAGTTTCACTTCTCTCCCAGGTGAAGCGGCACAGTGGATTCAAACTTCTGACCTTCAAATGAACAGTCCAGCGTGTTTGCCATGATGTCATCAGGTTTCTGTCCTGCATCTCTAAATCAGTTCTGTACGGGAGACATTTTTTTCCCTACATATGATGATACTTTATCGTCTTTTAGAAACAGTTTATTGGCACTTTATCCACACATCATGCAACTCAATAATTCAATCATATCAAGACAATTGTTACAATCATGATAATCAATTAATTTAGAATACTCTCTTCTTCCTAGATAACATTTTATATGGTTTCATGAAACATTCCAGACGTGAGCAACCAGTTGCCTTTAGTGATGGTCAACCCAATAATGCTATCTTTTTTGAGTAATATTTTTATTGACATATTTTAATAAATCATTTAATTGGTGGCTCTTATAGCTCTGAAAACAATTAATTTATCATCTGTATCAAGCACATTTGTACATACTGTTGTCACCCTTTTCAAAACATTTTCTTTTGCTTGAGCTCTTGATATCAGCTCCCCTTTTATTCCCTCCCTCCCATCCTCTCCCACCCTCATGGATCCCCTGATAAATTATAAATAATAATTGCTTTAATATTTTACACCATCCGATGTTTTCCTTAACCCATGTTTCTGTTGTCTGTCCCCCTTGGGGGGAGGGGGGCAGGTTCTTCGATCGCTGTAGTTGGTTCCTGTTTCTCCCCCTTCTCCCCCAACCTTCACCCTACCCTTATGTTATCCCTACTCTCATTACTTTTCCTGAAGGACTTATCTGTCCTGAATTCCTTGTATTGAGAGCTCTTATCTGTACCCGTCTACCTGCTCTGGTCTAGCTGGATTTGTAAAGTAGAACTGAAGTCATGATAGGGGGGGTGGGGTGGGGAGGAAACATTGAAGAACTAGAGGAGTGTTATGTATTCTGTTGGTTCTGTGCTACACCCTGGTTGGTTCATCCTTTCCTTGTGACCCATCTGTGAGGGAATGTCCAGTTGTCTGCAGGTGGTCTTTAGGTGTCCACTCCATCCTTCATTATTTGTATTGATATTTTTTTTGTTTTGGATCTTCTGATGCCTGATCCTGTCTTCCATGTGGGCTTTGTTGCTTCCCTGTTTGATGACTTATTTAACTTCAGACCTTTAAGACCGCAGATGCTCCATCTTTTCTTAGCCAGGAACCATGAACTTTCTTCACCACCTTTGCTTATGCACCCATTTTGACTTCAGTAATCGTATTGAGAAGGTGAGCATCACAGAATACTAGGTTACTAGAACAAAGTGCTCTTGTGTTGAAGGAGTACTTGAGTATAGACCCAATACCCATCTGTTACCTTAATATATATATAAACCTATATCCTTATTGTTGTATATTAATATATTTACATATGTACATGCCTATATTTATACCTCCATAAATGTCTTTTGCCTCCTAGTTCTTTCCTCTATTTCTTCTTACTTTCCTCCTGTTCCACTATCGTCCTTGACCTTCATTTGACACTCAATACTTCCTCTCAGCTCCGTGGCACTTGATCAACCACCACCAGGCATTCTATGCCTTCCTTGTCATTGGTTTTAGATCTCTTATTGTTTCCTTTTCTCTGTGTTCACTGGTTCCCTTTCTCCTATCTCCTCCTCTCCTATGCTCCACCCCACCCCTCCTGAGCCATTGACCCATTATTTTCTCCTTGGGATTGGTTATCCTGCCTATATTATATGGATAGACATGAGAAAAAGAATAAAAGCCCATAAATAGTTCCAGATCTGTCTGCTGACATTTCTGAATGTTTTCCAATTGGATCTGGTGAAGTGTCATGCCCTACTCATTGATTCTGAAGTCTATTTTCAGGATTCCTTGAAGACTTCATTGCTTTGCTCCCCTTGTTGATCTGTTACACTCCTGTTTCTCTCTGGCATGGAAGGTCAAACTGGGCACAATTTCTTCTGTGTCTCCAGTGCTGTCACCTGTACCTTTGTGGGTCAGTGAGGGGTGTTCACTGACATATCTTAACCATTCCAATAGATCCCTTCCATTCCCATACAGTCTGCTATTCAATCCCCACAGGTGGGGTTATAGAATCATCAGTGTTATCAACTCTCTTCTCCTCCTTTACCATCCTCCCATCCAAGGAGGACTTTTAAGTCACGCTGAAAGCATTAACTAAACTCAAGCTTCCAGGAATTGATGGAATGTCTCATCAAGCTGATGAAGCACTGGAAGCACTCACTTGCCTATGCCAGAACCTTTGGAAGACCGTCACTTTGTCAGCTAACTGGAAGAGACTCATATTTGTACCTACTCCAAAGAAATGTGACCCAACGCAATGTTCAAACTATAGAATAGTGTCATCGATATAGCATTCAAGTAAAATTTTGCTGAAAATCACCCAACAATGGTTGCATGATTGTGGCAGTTACCTAGTCTGATGTCAATTTGAGGTTTAAGTGTGTAGGAGTCTAGATTGTCAATCTGGGACTAGCCAATGAGACCGCTGTGTGGGCGTGGCCTTCTCCTGAGAATTCTGGGAAATATGGTCATTCCTTCTTGGAGGTGGAGACACGGTCTCTCTCATTTCAGTTCCTTGGAGACTCTCTAGTGACAAGGCCTGCGAGGCATCCCTGAGGAGAAGCCACATGGAGCTACCCTAGTGTCCTGAGCCAGACAAGTCACATGGATGCAACCAGACTTCTGAAACTGGAGGAGCCACTTGGAGACTGCTGCCAGCACAGAGATATTTACGACGTCCCTGGATCCAAGGAAATTCTACCCATTTGGCTTGTGATCATCTTGCACTTGCCATATTTTATGAGTCTGAAAAAGACTTTATAGACTGGTATCATACATATGGATTAATACAGGGCTTGTGCGCTTGGACTGGACTGGGTTGGAATGCTTTCTCAATGTTCAATTTCTCTTGTACATAAAATTCTCTCTTATATACATATATGTGTGCTTATGAATTTGATTCTCTAGTCTACCTAGACTATCACAGTGATTGACAGGGAACTTCCAGAAGCTCAGGGTAGATTCAGAAGAGAGTGGAGAACAAGGGAAGGATACCATTGCTGATGTCAGAGGTATCAACTTGACTCAAAGCAGAGAATACCAGAATACCAGATGTTTTATTGACTATGCAAAGACATTTGGGTATATGGATCATAAAAAAACTATGGATTGTCTTGAGAAGGTTGGAATCTCAGAACCCGTACATGGATCAAGTGGCAGCTGTGGAAACACAAGGGAATATTGCATGGTTTAAAATCGTGACAGGTGTGAAAGGGTTGTGTTCTCATCATACTTATTCAATCCATAGGCTATAGACATCATCAGAGAAGCTGATATATGAAAAAGAATATGGCATTAGGATTAGAGGAAGGCTTATTAAAACCCTTTGATAAGATGACACAACCTGGCTTGCTGAAAGTGAGGAGGACTTGAAGCACTTTCTGATGAAGAACATGGACTGTAGCCTTCATTATGGATTACAACTCAATTTAGAGAAGACCCAAATCCCACTGGTCCAGTGGGTCATATCATGATAAATAGAGAAAAGATTGGCATTTCAAGCATTTCATCTTGTTGGATCCACAATCAATACAGTCAAGAGATCATATGATGCATCATATTGAGTAAATCTGCACACGAGACCTTGTGAAAATGTTGAAAGGACTCTTTTCCTGCATAGGTAGATCCAATCTTGTGAAATGGAATTATTATCAAAAACACCTTACAAATTTAGTACATTCTGATTTACATCCCACCATAATTCTTCAAGAAATGGAAAACTAAACACCAATTTTATTTGGAAATGAAAGAAGCCCATGATAAATAAAACATTATTAAAAATAACATCAAAATAGGAGGTCCTTCACTCCCAGACTTTAAAACCTATTAGATAGCCACAGTAATCAAAACAACCTGGTTTTGGTACAACAACAGATAGAAAGATCAGTGGGTTAGAATTAAGAATCCAGAGAAAAAAGAGAATTGAGAACTTAGAAATACAACCAAGTATGTCCAGACACCTAATTGTTAAAAAAAAATCATTATATTGGGGACTCATACAACTCTTATCATAATCAGCACATACATCATAAAACATGGTGAATGCAAGATGATTATATGCAAAGCACATTTGTACATTTGCTGCCATCATCATTCTCAAAACATTTGTTATCAACTTAAGCCCTTGGTATTAGTTCCCCATATTTCCCCTCCCTCCTTGCTCCCCCTTCCTTATGAACCCTTGATAATTTATAAATTATTGCTATTTTGTCATATCATATACTGTCTGATTCTCCCTTCACCCACTTCCCTGTTGTCTGTACCTCAGGGAGGAGGTTATATGCAGATCCTTGTAATTGGTTCCCCCTTTATACCCCATCTTCCTTCCACCCTCCTGGTATTGCGACTGTCACCACTGATCTGAAGGGATCATCTGTCCTACATTCTCTGTGTTTCTGGTTTCTCTCTGTACCAGTGTACATTCTCTGGTCTAACAGGATTTGTAAGGTAGAATTGGGATCATGATAGTGCCTGAGTGTGTTTTGTGTGTATGTGTGTGTGTGTGTGTGTGTGTGTGTGTGTGTGAGAGAGAGAGAGAGAGAGAGAGAGAGAGAGAGAGAGAGAGAGAGAGAGACTAGGAAGCATTGAAGAACTAGAGGAAAGTTGCATATTTCATCATTGCTACACTGTACCCTGACTGACTCATCTCTCCCCCTGACCCTTCCATAAGGAGATGTTGCTTTACCTAAAAATGGACTTTGGGTCCCCAACCTGTACTCCCTCTCATTTATAATGATATAATTTTTAGTTCTTTGATGCCTGATACTCAATTCCTTTTACACCTCATGGTCACACAGACTGGTGTGCTTCTTCCATGTGGGCTTTGTTGTTTCTGAGCTAGATAACCACTTGTTTACTTTCAAACCTTTAAGATCCCAGACACTATATCTTTTGATAGCTGGGCACCACCAACTTTTTCACCACTTTTGCTTATGTACACATTTGTCTTCCATGATCACAGACAGCCATTTTTTTTTAAGATAAAGGACTGAAACACATAAATTAGGGAAATGGTGCTGGAAAAAATGGATCTTCATCTGAAAAAGAATAAAATAGGACCCATACCTCGTATCATGTACAAACAGGAACTCAAGACAGATTGAAAAAAATTAATATAAACCACACAACCACAAAGTCTATAAATGAAAATAAAGGGACAAAGTTAAGGGCTCTATTACAAGAAATAAATACACTAAACAATAAAAATATTCATACTAGAGAAAACAAAATGAAAGATGGAGACTTTAAAAACACAATATTTATGCACCTCTAAAGACATCATTAAAAGAGCCATAAGAGGATCCACATATTGGGAAAAATATTTAGTAATGGTACATAAGATGGGTAGCTGACTAAAATCTAAAAAATTACATCTTTAAGGCACAAAACATAAATAGACAATTTATCAAAGACCATTTCAAAGTAGCCAATAACAATATAAAGAAATGTTTGCATTTATTAGGAATAATAGAAATACAAATTAAAACAATAATGAGATAGCACCTCACATTGACACTGTTAGCAAAATCAATAAAATGGGAAACGATAAATGCTGGAGAGGATGCAGAGAGATTGGAATACTCTTACATTGCTGGTAGGACTGCAGAATTGTACAGCCACTATGGATCTATATTCTACTTCCTTCTCAAAAAAATGGGAATACAATTACCTTTGGATCCAGCAATCTCTCTAATGAGTATGGTCTATACCCTAAAGAAATGAATTGCAGAACCAGAACAGATATGTGCATGCCTATGTTTTTTTGTGGAAATTTCCATAATAGCAAAAACATGGAAACAAGCAAAAATTCTGATTATAGTGGAATGGATAGATAAAATTCAGTACATTTGTACAATGGAACATTATGCATTAATACAAAACAATAACTCTCTTAAACACCAAAAGACATGGACAAAACTAGAGAACACTATGCTTAGTGAAGTTACTCAATTGTATAAAGATAAATATTTAATGGCACCATTATTATAAGGAAAAGCAAAGAAAAAGTAATGTGTTTTTCCCACCAAACTATAAAACTTTCAAAACTATGAGGAGGCTGGGTGAGGGGGAGCAGTATCAGAGAGAAGGGAGGGGCAGGCAATTATAAAGGAAAGGGGAAAAATCACATTTATGAGGATTTAACTGGATATTATTATGATTTCATTTGTTAAGACCAGCTGCATAATAGGGCATATGCTTCTTTAGAAACAAACAATGAAACAATTGAGAGAGTGAAGTCTCAGAGTCTTAAAAAAAATCCCCCAAGCCCTCAAAATCTCTTACCCCTTCGACATAAATATTGGTCTGAGTAGTTATAAAAGGAGGACAAGCCAAATTGAACTGGTCTTGGAGTCTGTAGTGACATACAAGCTTAGTCAAGCATATGAAAAATAAATAAATAAATAACATTTGAAAAGCAGGGGTGTTACTTTGAGGGCTAAGGCTCGTTTGGAGGGCAATCTTAAAGACTATATAGACCCTAGGAGTTAGATTGGTGAAGGGTGGAGAAGGGAGGAGAAAGATACTCCAGAAAAAGAGAATTGCATGTGGAGAGCCTTGGAGTCTTGAAGGAACATGGTGAGTTTGACAGCCCTGTATTTCTCCCTTGCAAAGAGAAAGGTAATGGTGGTAAGCAATGAGACTGAAGAGATAGGCAGGACTCAGGTCTTGGGGACCTTTGGGAGATCTGCTGTGAGTGTTTAATGTGGGTGGGGGGTAGGGCTGGTTTTGGAAGAACACTGGGCCATGGCAGTATGGAAGTTATTACTTGGGAGCTGAGAGAGAGAGAGAGAGTTGGCAGGGAATACAGGGAAGCATTTTGTGATAGTCTCTGAGATAGTGATAAGGGTCTAAATAAGAACACTGGAAGTTCCTTTGGAGACAAGCATCAGTATGAAAAACATACAGGCAATGTGGTTTATATAGGGTTGATTGACATAAGTGACGGGAATGTGGACCTGCATGTTTGAGATGATTAATTTATTATCACACCTTTACTGAGAAACATGTGTTAGGGCTTGAGCAAGAAACCAAATTGTTTGCCCAGGGCGGAATTCTCTTGTGACTTCTGGCTGTCTGTCACCATATCATCCCTTTGTGTGCTTTCCTGGAGGACAGGGTCTGCGTTCCTGTTGCTGGGGCTACTATGCTATCCATGACTTGATGGCCCCCTTGCCTTCTTGTAGGTAGCACCCAGACCACTAGTGTGTTGGATGTTGAATCCAGACAAGGAAAAGATGACTTTTTTTGTTTACAGTGTGTCATTATGAAGGTTTTCAGATCCAGGAGTGTTTGTGTGTTCTGTATTAGCCCATTCCAATAAAAAGTGTAGAATGATGCTTCTAAAAATTCATAGAGTTGTCTGTCACTGTTCCCTAGTGAAGTAACACTAACACCATAGAATTGCTGAAATCAGGATTCATGGAATGGGAATATCCCTATGAAAGGACTACAGATCCCTCTCTTATTCCCTATAGCTAGTCAAGAGGGCACGATTTAATTAGAGGAGGTTGATTTGTGTTAGAATCGTTTGACCTCCTCTTAATCTTTCTGAATATTTTAATGAAGATTCTTTTATTTGCTAGTGGCACAGACCAACTTGACTTAAACAAACAAAAAGAAAGAAAGGAAGAGAGCGGTTTTTTTGAGGGGGCAGGCAGTGATGCAGGGGTCATCTTAGTAAGGTTGTCAGTCCTCACAAGAGATTAGAAAACTACCAAGAACCAAGGCAGTCCCTCTTTCATTCTTGCTTTCTCTGGACCTGGAGGATTTAATATTTCTCTGGGACCATGAAATTATGCTTCATTTCCTTCTCTTTCTCTGTCAAGTATATCTACCTGTTGGCCCTTGGAAGAAGATGATGACCTTACAGCTTTCACACTTCCAGATGTATGAATTCCACACTACTGATGAGTTCACCTTATTGGAAAGAGAGTGCGACTGGCTTACTTTCAGCCTGCTACCCAAGCAACTGTAACCTGGAGGGTGAAGTCACCCCGTGCAAATATCAGTGCATAAGTCAACCAGGAAGGGACTAGAGAAAGGGATTTGCCTACCCTCTTCAAAGGGTACTGCTTAGACCACTCTAAGCTTCAGGATTCTTTTCTGAAGCTGGGGATGATAATATTTACCTCAGAAGATTATGGTGCAGACGAGATAACAGACTTGGAATTTCTTTGTCGAACTGCACGCTAACCATTACTCTCCACTGTCTTCTTTTCTAGGATCCAGGGCACATGCCTTTCGACTTTGCCATTCTCCTTGTCCAGGAAGGGGCAGGAGGGCCTGTTCCTATCAAGCTACATCTTGTTCGGTGCCATTGACTAGGTTCTGACTTCTAGTAACCTAATGTACAACAGACAAAATACTACCTGCTCTGTGACAGCCTCACAATTGAATAATTCTGTTTGAACTCAGCTGATTCTCACCAGATTGGCAGAATCAATACCTAATTTTTTGTTGAGTTGGGCGAATTGGTTGTTCAAATGGCACTTGTTATCAGGGTTCCCTCCACGGTGGGTGCTGGGCAGCCATCCAAGGTGGAAACCACAAATTTGCACTCTTTCCTCTTTTTTAATGTTCATCTGTGTAAGGGAATATTCTAAGCTCATGTAGTCATAATGCTCATTCCATCTACAGGCATAAAAAATTAGACCAAACTATGCTTGTAATAAAAATGAAGAATATTGCAGGTAAGGATGTCAATCAAGAAGCAAGATGGAAATATCTTAACAGTTTTATTGTTTTTTTTTTGGTCAGGTATTATTTTATATTTTTCATGAATATTGTATTCATTATTCTTTCTTCTGTAATAATATAATTTTTGTACCTCTTTTATTGTCCTTATTTAAGTATTAATTATGAGTGAGTTTTCCTTTCGGTCTACCTGCCTTTTAATACTGAAAGTGGTCATTAGGGCAGTGAACCGGCTGCTAAGTCATTTGAACGCTACAACTCATTTGAACCCATTGTGGTACCCACTTTGCTGATGCATCTGGTCAAAGCTCTTTCTCTTTTTCACAGCTCTTTCACTTTACCATGCATCATGCTCTTCTCCAGGGACCAATCTCTCCTGAAAGCACATCTAAAGTATGTGAGATGAGTGCTTCCAAGAAACATTCTGATGTCAAATGCATCGATTCCTTTCTGGGAGGCACAAATGGTTACTGACCTCAGCTGCTAGCAGAAGGTTCAATTCATCTCCAAAGTACCTTGGAAGAAAGGTCTGGCAATCTACTTATGAAAAATTAGCCTTCGAAAATCCTGTGAAGCACAGTTTTGCTTTGGCACCCATGGGGTCTCCATGAGTCAGAATTAACTTGACAGCAACTGACAAATAAATCAGAGGGTGACAGGGCTGGCAATGAGTCAGTTGGGGTAAAGGTGGGGTTGTTCTCCATTCTAGAAACTCTGATCAGAAATATGCATCACACATGGAGAGGAAGACCAGAAAACCAAGACTCTGGGATCAGGCAAGACACAGGAACTGGAAGAAGTGTCTGGATTTGGGGAAGCAGAACAAATAATTGAATACAGGGAAATTCTTTTGAATTTTTTGTGTTCCTAAAGCTAGATTTTATTGGTGCTTTAATCAAAGAGATTAAGTTTGTCTCTCTAAATCACACAGCATGCAAGTGAGGGGAGAATGGATTCAATTCTATTCTGCTAGACTCCAAAGTTACTACATCTCTCCTTGTCTCTTGTTAGTGGAGAAGGCGTTCCTCCACTCTAGATGTTTCTTCAATTAGTGTTAACTTCAGGTCCCTTTCCACCCCATTTGCTTCTCTACCCTGCGGATATGGAATGACTTCTTCTCTGATTGATAAATTTAGGAAGAATAATGGGGCATGCCTGGGCAGCTATATATATTGTGTATAGAGATTTAAATACAAGAAATGGCTCCTACCATTGTAGAGGCAGGCAAATTACAAGTCTATGATTCAGATGTCACACTGGAGGTTTCTGCTAACTGCTGTAGCTGCAGGGGCGCATGAACCCAATAGAAACTAGTCAGAGGACAGGCTTCTGACTGCAGAGGTCAATCAACCTAAAGTATAAAGGTTGCTGATTATTCCCGGTATCTGCAAACAACAGGTAAGGGTGTTGACTAATTCTAAAGAGCTAGAGGTTGGATACAGAACCCAGGACCAACACGAAACAAGCAAACTTTCTCACAGAGTCCACTTCTGTTGGAAGCAGATCATGCCCCTGAAGTGATTTCTTTCTGTTGACTGGATTAGGCTGTGATTTTTTGATTTTTTTGTGATTCTTTGTATAACTGATTGACTGTTTACAGCACATCCCCTCAAAGGTGGGGTGATTATATTGTGTGAGCTGCATCATGAGCGTAGGTTGTTTTGTGGTTCTATGCTGTTGAGTGGGTCCCAAACAGAGTTGACCAAATGTATAATGGAGCAACATACACCATCCTCATAATTGCCATTATGCACTGGCATAATGTTGCAGCCCCTGTGCTGATCCACTTTCTGGAGGGTCTTCCTTTTTGTGCTGCCCATCTACTTTACCAAGAATGACATGTCCTTTTATAGGGACTGGTGTCTCCTTTTTGGGGGGGTTATAAAAGGCAGGCTCTGTGTATTCAGTTATATCAGTTTCCTGGTTCATAGTGACTCAAGACCACAAATAAACCATTTCTCTGCCCCCGTGGGGACCCAGAGTGGCAGGAATGCTTCCTGGGACCCATTCACAGGTTGACAAGTTCCTTGTTGGGGGAAATCTGTTACTGTGAAAGCATGGCCAGGTAGGTCCCCATCAGCAGGGGGTTGATGTTGCTATTGAGGAGGGCCTCAAAGTCATCAGGCAGGATTTTGGGTACTCTGCTAACCAGATCCATCAAGAAGCAGTCCAAAGTATGGTCAGCAGACACCTTTCCAGATAGCATGTCCTCTGCATCCTGCCCCTCTGTGCTCAGGGCATCCCAGATGCAGGCTGATGGCCCTCAACTTGCTGCAAGGCACTTGAGACAAGGACACCTGTTAAAGTGCTGGCATAGGCCGTCAAGCTCATGTGGCCATTCTGAAGGCTGGAGTGCACAGTGAGGTGAATGGGATTGGGGGCCTCTCGGCTGGAGCACTCATTCATCAGCATGGAGTGCTCGGTGATGTCATGGCCTGCTGTATGCCAGCCCAGGACGAACGAGCTCATTTGGAGAGACTTTCTTGTGCAATTCATACATGTTCTTTGCAGATTCCATGTTCACGGCCACCTCGTCTTCAGACGCATTATGAGGCACTGAAAAGCAATTGGCTACTGCCACTGAGTGCTTGTCGACTGTCCAGCAGGGTCATGAGAACTCAGGCAGCATCATCGTTGCATGGCTCATAGCTGTCCACAATGGAGGCTAAAAGTACTGGGTGCAGCTTGACCACAGGGCCACCAGGAAAGGACCTGGGGAGCTCAGTTGGATAGTCCTGCTCCTAGACCCCAGTGGTCCTCGCCACTGGTGCCCTGGGGTCCGATGTTGAGCCAGGACTCAGAGTCTGATTTGGACCTGGAGTCAAGGCTGGAGCTGGGCCCTGAGCTGGAACTGGCACCATGGCTGGCACCATGGCTGGGGCAAGAGTGGCGGGAGGAACTCTTGCTGCTGGAGGCTATGCGGCCATCTTGTTGAAAGAGAAGCAGCCTGGGACTGGTATCTTCTGATAACATGTCTAAAGTATGTGAGATGGAGTCCTGCCACTCTTGCTTTGAAGGAGCATTCTGGCTGTACTTCTGCTAAGACAGATTTATTTGTCCATGGTCCCTTTATGTAGTTTATGATATTTTCAATATTCGTTGCCTCATATGTCTTAACTGTCCAATTACCAAGAATGCAGTCATTGGTGAAAAATCTTAACTATCATACTTCCCATTGGGCAGGCTCCAATTTATAGGCACCTTAGGGCCACAGCATAAAACATTGCCTCATCCTATACCATGGGGAGGAGCCCTGGTGACATAGCAGTTACTCATTGAACTTCTAACCACAAGCTCAGCAGTTCAAAACCACCAGCTGCTTCAAGGAAGAAAGCTAAGGCATTTTGCTCCTATCAATGACAACATATGTACAATTATGCTTGATATAATTAATGTGTGAATTGCTATAGAATTGTGAGAACCTCAAATAAAATGATCTTTAAAAAGTGCAATTGAAAAAAAAAGTAAAGGAAGGTAATTTCTATTAAAAAAAAAAAGAATTAGTAAACAAGCAGCTATCCAGCTCAGAAACAGCAAAGTCCACATAGAAGAAGCACACCAGCTAATCGGACCAAGAGATACCAAAGGGATCAATTATGAGGTCTCTCTCAAGAACTAATAATCATAACATTTTATGTTCACTTTCCTGATATGATCGCTGATGACAAATATGTGCATAAACAAATATGGAGAAGAAAGCTGATAGTGTCCGGCTATCAAAAGATGTGCATCTGTGGTTTTAAAGACTTGAATTGTGAATAAGTGGCCATTCAGTTAAGAAGCAAGCCCACATGGAAGAAGCACAACAGCCTGTGTGACCACAAAGTGTCAAAGGGATCTGGTATCAAGCATCAAAGACCTAAAAAATATATCATTATAAATGAGGGGAGTTTAGATTGGGGACCCAAAACCCAGCAATAAGTGAAGAGACATCCTCTTACAGAGGGGTTATAGAGGAGATGAGCCAGTTTAGGTGTAGTGTAGTAGCAATGAAATGTTCTCAAATGCTTCCTCCCACCAACTATCATTATCCCAATTCTGCCAGAGAGATTTGGCTAGACCAGGGGATGTACATTGGAGTCGAAAATGTGGAAATGTAGGATAGATAATCCCTTGAGACTAGTAGGGAGGGTGACACTGGGAGGGTGGAGGGATGGTGGAGTAGAAAGGGGGAACAGATTTCTCAGATCTACATGTGACCTCCACCCTGGGGTGCGGACAATAGGGGGGGAATGAGTGAAGTGACACATTAGATGGTGTAAGATATGAAGAGGTCATAACAATTTGTAAATTATTGGAAGTTCATGGGGGAGGAGAAGGGGGAGGGGAAATATGGGGAGTTGGAATTAAAAAAATTAAAGAACTAGAGGAAAGAGGGGAAGAGGAGCTTATGCTGGAGGGGTTCAAGTAGATAATGTGGCAACATGTGTACAAATATGCTTGATACGAATGATGTACTAATGCTGTAAGAGCCTCCAATAAAATCTATACTAAAAAAAAAGAATTATAGTCTCAGAAACCCACAGAGGCCCTTATACTCTGTCCTACTGGGTTGTCATGGGCTGGAAACGACTCAATGGCAGTGAGCTTGTGGTTTTTTTGTTTTGGTACCATGCCAATCCTGGTTGCGATCATTAGGTCCCTGTGTGTGTATGTGTGTGTGTGTGTGTGTGTGTGTGTGTGTATGTCTATTATATCAATTCATCTTATTAAAAATTTCTTTCACCTTGGTGGTTTCCCTAGTTTGCCGAACATGATATCTTTTTCTAGAGATTGGTCTTTCCTTATGATTTTTCCAAAGTGAGTGAGGTAAGGCAGAGACTTTTGCTATGTACTCATATCCTTGCCCTAATTATTATCTCAAGGAAAAACAACAGTCTCAGGATGTGGGTGCTATTATAATGTTCATTTTATAGCGAAGTGTGCTAGTCCGGATAGACTAGAGAAACAAATCCAAAAATGTGGGATGAAGACAGAGCTTTTCCACAATTATTATACTCCAAATACTAGGCAAACTGTTTGCCAGCATTTGTTATAGAAGTTGAGTTAGTTATTCTCTCTGAAACTCCTAGTTTTCTAAGGCTTCTGTGTTGTCTCACCACAGAGCTAACTCCCCTGCTGGTAGGATGATGGCTCCCTTCCCTCAAAGCCTGTGGGCGGATTCACATGCTGATGTTAATGATCTCTAGCCTAACTTGTTTAGCCACATCCAGGAGTCTGGGGTCTTATCTCCTCACATGGGACCCTGATAGCTCCCTTTCCTATAATGTGTGCATATGACACAACCCCTTCCTGTGAGTATGCCCTTGCCTGTAATTAAGGGCCTGGCTTGGCTCCAGAGGGTACATAGGGATGGGATGTAAGATACAGGCTCTGCCTCCAGCCTGCTTCGCTCTAGCCTGCCTCCCTCCAGGCTGCTGCTCTCCTGTCTCTCTCTTCACGTGGACCATCTAGTGGGGCAGAGGTGAGCATGTACCATGAAAGGACATGTAACTTCTAATGCTCTTTTCTCTCTCGCTCATGATCTCTATATTGGTGTTACAATAAATAATAATTATCGCTACACAACTGCCTGATGAACCCTTGCTGTGAGTATATCAGGAGGCCAGCCACCCCCTGATACATAAACGCTCCGATGTATGTAAGGGAGAGGGTTATATACAAGAGCAATTGAACATTGATAAAATATCCAAGTCCAGTCCAAAGTCATAAGTACAATATTAACCCATGTGCTTGATGCCAATCTATGTCCTCTTCAGACTCACAGAGCACATACAATGACACCAAGACAATCACAGAGGAGTGGGTGAAGAGTCCTCTGTATCCAGTGGTGGTAGAAGCATCTCAGCACTCCCAGGGGTCTCCCCGTGGCTCCTCCAGTTTCCAGGGCTCAGAACCTATCAACACGCTGCCATGTGTCTTGTCAGCTGCAATGCCTCCCTGGAAGTGAGCCATGAGTCTTCCACCTCCAAAGGGGAAAGACTACTGGATTTCCCAGAATTCTCAGAGGGGAAGGCCATGCCCACACAGAGGTCTCATTGTCTATCTCCAGATTGACAGGCTAGACTCCACTTCTGTACCCTTAATCCTCACATTGACACCAGATTAGGTGACTGCCATAAGAAGGAATTGAATTGTAGAGTAACGTGGGTATAAAATAGTGTGCCTAAAAGCACACATCTAGTCTGTGGTAGATCCTCACTCTAACCAAAAACAAAGCCATGCCATTAACCATTAGACTATATAGTCTTCTGGAAAGAAAAGATCCACGAAGATGGAATTATTAGGGAGGTCTTCCTGGAGGAGATACATGGAGTAAAATCTTGAAAAGCAGGCAGACAAATACACTTCTTCATTTCCCTCCCACCCCAGTAATTCTGTTTGGCTTTGTTCATTGGCAAGTCCCAGTGGTATATGTGCCATAACTCTTGGGTGCCTCTCCCTTGAATTTAGATATCATATCATTTGTTTAACTTGCTGAATAAAGTAATTAGCACCTGGGAGCCTGCCTGCCTGGCAGAATATATTGGTTGCAGCTAACGAAGTTTATGCCTTCAGGCCGTGCAGTGGAATTTGATTTAATTTGTCCCAAGGTTAGGGAAGACGATGGGGGACCGTGGCATCTCCTCCATCTCCGTCATGGAATAATTCATTGTGAGGGTGGAGGGAGGCAGTCCTGGGCCATTTCAGCACTAATGGGACTCCAGAAGCTTTCCCTCTGGAGTTTGACTTGCTTTACGGATACAGATGAACAGCCTCCAAGCTCCCTTCCTGGGCAGAGCCTGTTTTTCAGAGTCACAGGGATCCAGCCTGTGCAGGGACCTTCTCATGCCCACCCTGTTGCTATTGCACCTGCAGTAGCAACTGCGATCTCTTTGGGGAGTGGGGGGTGTCTTGTTTGACTCATCTCTGTCCTAGGGATGGCAACAGATGGGATGTTACCTTCCATCCACCATGTCCTGAGTCCTCTGTGGGATGACAATTTTTTTTTCTCAAAGCTGTTGGGGCTTGGGTGCAGCCTTGTCTTACAATCCCTCTCCTGTGGTGGACAGGGAGAGGAGGGCTTGCATTTACCTATTCCTGGTCCAGGTAAGGACCAAGGACCTTACCTGGCTGGACCTTGAAAATTATTGATGAATCTCAGTCAGTCTACAAGAGAAGGCTTAAGCAAAATGAACCAAATGCAGGATGGGCTGGCCTGTCTAACTCTCCCCAGCCCTAGGTTAATCTTAGTGAGTTCAGTTTGCTATGAAGTTCACCTGCCTGTCTCCAAACCTTGCAGGTGACTTAGGCTGGTTGGCAGAGTGTCTTTGCCCTTTAGGACAGTTAGATTTATTATTGCTATTTTCTAATCAACATAAATTTGTACGACAGGAGGTAGAGTCCAACCTATTTATCAATTCACAGACTGATGGCGCTCTTTAAAAGTGTGGCCCCCCCCTTTTTTTTCAAACATGAGAAAGAGTGACAACTTCTCTTTCTTCTCTATTCCTTCACCCTCCCTGCTTCTGTGTCTGTCATAGTGGTGGTGCCATATAGGCCCCTGACTTGGGAGCCAGCCTGAGAACTGTTGGCACCCTGCCATGTTTCCATGGATATCGGATTGACCCTGCATCTATCAGCCGTTGACTCGCCTTTCTGTGTCAGAGGGCCGCACCTTGCATTGGATGCAGGCACTCGAGTTCTGCTGGGCCGGGATGTCTTCTTCATATAAAAGTAACTTCTTGCTCTAAAGGTTCTTCTTATACCTATGTGAGTGTCAGGCACCTGTCCTCAGCTAGGTATTCTGTGACAGGTGCTGAATCTCCCAGATAGAGACAAAGCCTTGTCGTGTCACCCTCCAAAATATGCGTCAGAACCCTAAACCCTATATTTGTGGATGCCATCCCTTTTAGAAATATGGAGTTCTTTTTATGTTAGCTAGCCAACACCTGAACAGAGTGCTTTTAAACATCTCTGCCCCCCACCCCCCGTGAGCTAGATAAAGAGCAGATCAGACAGCGAGCACAACCCACAAGGGAAGACAGATGCCATATGCGAGATGCTCATATCCCCAGGAATGCCCAAGAACTGAGGGAGGAATTGACATGGCCAAGACCTCAATTTGAACCCCTCTGTCTGCACCCTGTGGAATTATGAGAAAATAAATCTGTTTGTTTTTTTAAGCCATGTATGTGTGACATCGATGTTGCAGCAGCACTAAGAAACTAAGGTGCTCTTCTACAAGTGTCTGTTCAAGGGAGGAGCTGTGACTATCATGGGACCTGGCCAGAGAGGGAGTGAGGGAGAAGGAGATACTCAGAGGACATGCACTGGACCATCTCTCCCACGCTCTGGACCTGGGGGGATGGTGTGTGTAGGATGAGAGCAGACTCAGAGAGGGGTGAGGGGGGGGCTCTGTAAAGTTGGCAAGGGAGGTAGGTTAGAAGCCACTTTTTAGGGCAGTGATCTAGCTCAGGGGAACGTGAAATATCATATGACTATTCTAATAACTGGAGTTGCCTGGGTGTCAGAAGTTTTATGAGATAATAAGTTCTCCATCACCAGACAGTCTTGCACGGGATCTATGGTGCTGAGAAAAAGAGGGGCACATTAAGTCTTCTTATCTCCTTTAACCCTCACCACAACTTTACTGCTGGTTTCAGCTGTTACCCTTGTAGTTGACAGACTGGTGCTTACCCATCTTTCCATCAGGGCTTCTTCCTGCAAGTTGGTCAAGGTGAGTAAATTCAAAGTCAGTGATTATTTCTCTCATAAATAAAGAAATTAAAGCCTAGAGGGCTTGCTTTGGGGAGGTACACAAGACAGGAAAACTCCATTCTGTTCAACCACTTCCTATTAGACACTGGGCACCCAACTTTTGATTCTTCCAAGACAACAGTTCTCCACCTGTGGGTCGCGACCACTTGGGGGTCAAATGACCCTTTGAAAGGGTCACCCGATTCATAACAGTAGCAAACTGACAGTTACGAAGTAGCAATGAAAATAGTTTTATGATTGGGTTCACCACAACACGAGCAACTGTATGAAAGGGTGGCGGCGTGAGGAAGGTGGAGAACCGCTGTTCTAAGACTTGGTCGATGTTCAGTCATTTCAGGCTGTTACATCTGGTGAAAAACTGAAGATGTTGAAGGAAGAAACCCAAACTGCTCAGAAGGCAACTGGCAAGAAACAAGGCTCCGGGAATTCATGATGTAAAGACAGACATGGACCCAGCCCTGGAGGTGCCCACTTGTCTATGGCAAGAAATTGGGAAGACAACCACCTACCTTTGAACTGGAAGAGATCTGTACCAGTGCCCATTCCAAAACAAAAATGTGATGCAACAGAATGCAAAATGATTGAGCAATATCATGGATATCACAAGCAAGTCATGTTTTGCTAAAAATAATTAAAAATCAGTTGCAGCAATACTTTATCAGGGGTCTGCTAGAAAGCGGTCAGGCTCAGAAGCAGATATGGAATGAAGATCGTTTGGTTGCTATTAGATAGGCCTTGGTTGAAAGCAGAGAACATCCAAAAGATGTTTCCTAGACAATTGCTTCAATAGCGACATGTATAGTGTAACAAATTATGGACAGCATTGTGAAGGATGAGAATTCCAGAACACTTATTTGTGCTTATGTGGAACCGGAACGCAGAGCAAACAGAATAAGCATGTGGTTTAGCAGCAAGGAAGGGTTTTTGCATCAGCATTTTATCCTTTCATCCTCCTCCTTGAATCTCAATGCTGAGACAATCATCTGAGACGCTGGACTCTGTGGAGAACATGGCATCAGGACTGGTTTATCGCAGTCTCATTAACAACCTGTGACATACTGAAAACACAAACTTGCTTGCTGAAAACCAAGAGGACTTAAAGCACATATTACTGAAGATCAAAGACTTCAGTATGGGTTAGAATGCAACATAAAGAAAATAAAAATTATCATAAGCAAACTGGTTCTACTCTCCCTGCCCTCCTAGCCCTTCTGGAAGTATGTGATACAGAGGGCAACACTAAATCTACAGGTTGGGGTGAACCCATACAGAAACAAACCAAGAAAAAAAGAGAGAGAGAGTGGGAGCCTAGACCTCATGCTGGCACACCAAGTTCTGAGTAGGATGTCCCTGCATGGAGCTGCTAAGACAAAGAGAACTGTGGGGCCCACTGAAGACTTGAGGCATGATGTCCTCTCTCTGGAGCATGCCAAGACAAAGGACAATACTGGGGACACACGGTGGGGAGTGAGTCCGGTCTGACTTCCTGCTCCAGCACCCCCTTATCCTCCACACTTCGGGGTCAATCAAGAATGGAACATAACAGATCAGCAACGGGAGCAAAGCCAAGCCACAAAATCCCTGAGGAGCCCCCAAAATAGACTTCAGGTTAGGAGGTGCAGTTCCTGGAATCCCCAGGACCAGTGGGGAGATAGTCATATATGTCAGTGAACAGACCTGGAATAATGCATGCTATTTTTTTTTCTCCTTTACTTTTTTCTTTTTTAATTCAATCTTTTGCTGTCTTTTAATTTTGTCTCTGTTATTGTTACCTTGGCCACCAATATAAGATAGGCATGAGAAGCAAGCCTGAGGAGAAAGCAACCGGACTGAAGGTGGGTGGAGGAAGTGGGGGAAAGGAGTGATGAGAAAACAATGGCATAGACAGGGGCATAACTGGGTGATTAAAAGCAACAGCAAGGAAGACGTAGAGATCTCGGTGGTGTTGGAACAACAGCTATCTAGCTGAGAAGAATTACTGAGAGCATGATGGTGGGGCAGGAGAAAGGTAAAAGGAAACAGGAAAGATTTAGGAAGCAAAGCTGTGGATAGAAGTATAAACATAGGTGTGCATTTATGTAAATATATTAATTCATAAAAATAGAGGTACTAGCTATGTACATGTTTTTATATGGCAATACATTGAGGATGGGGACTGACAAGCCCTCCCTCATTGCAAGAACACTTTGTTCTAATAACATGGCATTCTGTGATGATCACCCTCCTGACAGAATTGTTGAAGACAAAATGGGTGCATAAGCAAACATGGTGAAGAAAGTGGATGGTACCTGGCTAACAAAAGATGTAGCATCTGGGATCTGAAAGGCTTGAAGTTAAACAAGCAGCCATCTATCAGAGAAGCAACAAAGCCCACATGAAAGAAGCACACTAGTCTGTGTGACCATGTGGTGTCAGTGGAATCAGGTAATAGGCACCAGAAGACCCTCTGCAAACAAAATATATTGTTGAGAACAAGAGGGGTAGGAGCAGAGACCCCAAAACCATCTGTAGACAATAGGACATCCCCTCACAGAAGGGTCACAAGGAAGGGATGAGTCAGCCAGGGTGCCGTATAGCACCAATGAAACACACACGATTCCTCTGGTTCCTTGAGGCTTCCTCAGTCCCCATGATTGTGATCCCAGTCCTGCATTTCAGTTCTAGCTAGACTGGAACACTGATACAGATAGAAGCTCATGGCACACCAAATCCAGGTCAGGTAACCCCCTTAGGAACAGAAATGGGAGAAGCCATACTAGAAGGGGATGAAGAAGATGGGAAAAGGAGGGGAGGAAGGGGAAACCAATCACAATGATCGACACACAGAAATTTCCCTCCCAGGGGGATGAACAACAGAATTCATATGGGAAGGGAGACAGCAGTCTGTGTAAGATTTTATCATTTATCAGGGCGTCATGAGGGTGCGAAGTGGGAAGGGAGAGGGGAAAAGGAGCTAATACCAAGAGCGCAGATAAAAAACAAACGTTTAGAAAATGATCATGGCAACATATGTACAAATATGTGCTTGATACAATTGATGTGTGGAATATTTTAAGAGCTGTAATAACCCCCAATAAAATGACTTGTAAAAAAATTCTCACAGCTTAGGACAATAAGCGACATCACGATAAATGGAGAGAAGAATGAAGTCATCAAGAATTTCACTTTATTTGGGTTTGCAACCAATATCCATGGAAGCAGTAGTCAGGAAATCAGACAACATATTGCATTGGGCAGATGTGTTACAAAAGATCTCTTTGTAGTATTGAAAAGCAAATATGTCACTTTGAAGATTAAGGCATACCTGGTACAAGTGATATTAATTTCAATAACTTCATATGCATATAAAAGCTGGACATTTACATAAGGAAGAGCAGAGAAGATTGGTGGATGCTCTTAAACTGTGGTGTTGGTGAGGAGTATTAAATGTGCCGTGGACTGCCAGAAGAAAGAACGAATTGATGTTGACTGATGCATAGCCTTTGAAGTCAGGGCAGGGTGAGGTTTCGTCTTAGATACTTTGGGCGCAGTATCAGGAAGGGCTTGCCCTTGGAGAAGGACCTTGTGCTGGGTAATAGAGAGGATCGGCAAATACAAGGAAGACAGTAACACAGAGACTGCAGTAATGGCTCAAGCACAGGCAGTGCTTGCGAGGAGGGGACAGAGCTAAGTCATGATGAGTCTGAACAACAAGTCTTAGTTTCTGCACCTGGAAATTGATCAGCACACAGCATGAGGATGCGCTCTGGTCTGATGGCTCTGGGTGCATCAGAGCAGAACGGTGCTCTGGAGGATTTCCAGTGGCCTCTGTATTATTACACATATGTTTTCAGACATAGAGTGCCGGGACTTCTTTCTGAGGGTCCTCAGTGTGAACTTGAACCCTCAACCTTTAGGTGAGCAGCCAGGTGTTTTAACTCTCTGCAACACCCACAGAGGCACACAGAGAAAGCAGCCAGTGGATATCAAGTGTTATTCTGGAGGAAGGCTCATCTCCTCAGGTCATCACTGCTGGCTTCAGCCTAGCCGGAGACCAAGCCACTGTGCCTTCTCTTGGGTGAGGCACTGTTTCCCATCTTACCTAGAATCAAAAGTCTTAGCTGTGCTGAGAAAGATTTTCTCAGAGAGTCTTCTTGTGGCAGTCATGTGCTTATGTTAATTTTATGATTGAGATGTAGGGGTGGAGTCTAGCCTGTTAATCTTGTGAAAGCCATTGAGTAGCCAAAGAGGCCTCTATGGGGCCATGGCTTTCTCCTGAGACTTCTGGAAAATCTCGCAATATTTCCCTTGTGAAGATGAGAAGCTATCTTCCCCAGCTGTTGGGAGTTAGTCTCAGAGACGGTGAATCACAGACAAGACAAGATGGCAGCGTCCGAGAAGCTGGAGGGGCTGGCGGAGAGACCACATGGCTTTGCCCTGATGGAGCCAGACCTCTGAAGCTGGGGCGGCCACATGGAGACTTCTGCTAGAGATGAGTTGCTTCTGCTGTTGCTGGACCCTGAGCCCTGGAAGTGAGAAGCCATGTGGAGACCCCTGCCAGTGCCAGGATTCTGCACCCACTGACCTGTGCCTTCGTGAGTCAGAAGGAGACTCTATAGACTGATTTCAGGTATATGGGTTAATATCAGACTTAAGACTTTGAACTGGACTGGGCTCAGTCCTGTTCCTCTTGTATATAAACCTTTTCCCTATATCCATATGCGTGTCCTTGAATTTGTTCCTCTAGTCTACAAGAACTAACACACTTCTATAGAATGTTAATAGGCATTTGTGAATTAAAAAACAATGACAACAAAACAACAATAGCAAGTTGATCAAAGCAATTTAGAAAACAGGGGGTTAAATAAAGCCAAGTCATAGTTTTTTCTTGCAGGACTTCTCAGAGATTTTGAAATGCTAAAGCTTGTTGTGAATCTCCACAGCAGCAGTTCTCAACCTGTGAATTGAGAACCCCTTTGAGGGTCGAATGACAATTTCACAAGGGGTCACCTAAGACCATCAGAAAATACAAATTTCTGATGGTCTTAGGAACTGAGACACTGCCCTTCTATCCATCTCCAGGCAGGTCCACCCACATGCAGATATGCCCACATTCGAGTACCTGGTGTGAAGACTGTTAACCCATGCTTCACCAATGCTTCAAGACAAAATTTCATTTATTTGTATTTAGAAATAAATATTTCACAATATATAACTGCATATTGTTTTTGTGACTCATCACTATGTTTTAATTATGTTCAATTTGTAACAATGAAAAGACATCCTGCCTATCAGATGTTTACATGATGATTCATAACAGTAGCAAAATTACAGTTATGAAGTAGCAACAAAGATAATTTTATGGTTGGGGAATCACCCCAACACGAGGAACTGTCTTAAAGAATCGCATTAGGAACGTTGAGAACCATTGCTCTAAGAGAAGGTTAGTGTCTGTAGCGTTTTCCCAACTAATTTAATTATGCCAAATCATCTGGAAAAGTCCAGGCCTCTCTGGGTGTTGGGAAAGGGGAGGAAAAACAACCAAGGCAGGAGGTTGCAGGATTGCTAGCTATCTCAAAGCTATCAGATGAATGACCTTGCCCAGCTCTTCGCCATGAACATCTTCCACGGGGCTTGAAACCAGCAGATAGACAAGTATGGGGCATGGATTCTCTGAGAGCTGACTTGGTACTGCTGGCAGCAGACATAGTGTTGGTGAGAACCCTTGGTGGCACAAAGCTTGAAGTACTCAGCTGGAATTGGATGGCTAAGACCTCCCCAGAGTGACTGAAGGAGAAAGACCTGGTGATCAAGTTAGGTAAAAAAGATTCTAGTTTAGGAAACCTCACGGGGCAGTTCTCTCTCAAATGGGGGTGACCAGTCAGAATCTCCTCACTGCCATACAATAGCTATGGCAGTGGGAGAAGTGGCCATCATAACATGTTTGCATGCTTGGGTTTAGAATATCCTTTCTATCATGTTGGGAGCCCTGATGGTTCACTGGGTATGCACTGGGCTATAAATGACAAGATCAGCAGTTTGAACCCCAAGCTGCTCCAAGAGAGAAAGATGGGCCTGCCTGCTCCAGTAAAGACATACAGTCTTGGAAACTCCAGGATTGTTATGAGTCAGAACCACTGATTCGATGCCAGTGATGTTGGTTTTGGGCCCTTGGGTGTCCTGGGTGGTGCAAACGATTAAGGGGCACCTTAGAAGCAAGTCCTGGCCACCCATTTTGGAAAACTCAGCCCCTGCCATTTAATTGCCGAGAATTCTTACCTACTGCAAGCATTTCGAGCACAGCGATTTTGTCTTATTTATCTTTGCACCAACAATACCCGAAGCTTCTTAGCCCCTCTGTAAAAATGATACTGAATGATGAACAAATTAGAACATGTCCCTGCTGGTGATGAATGATATTCAAGAGCAACAAAATCCAGAGGGACTCCAGAAATAGATAGCCTCCCTGTACAGAAAATCCAAGTACAGTTTGCTCTGGGTGTGGTGGTGGTTTGCTTACTTGCCTATTATTATTTTTTTAAAGCATGAATGGACATTTAATTTTAGTAAACACATTTTCAGGTTGTATTACGATAATTGCATTTCCATTTTATTTATTAAACGGGCCAATAACATTGATTTAATTAAAAATGTTATAGTAACCTTGCGTGCGTTGAATAAAACCAACCTTGTCTTGGTGAAAAAGAAGCACCCACCCAGCAATGGGGAACCTCAGGGGCACAGTTGAGCGTGGTGGTTTGGAATGACCTGGGTTGGTTTCTCTGATTTGCGCTGCTCCATCCTGCCCCCTGTAGGCGCACATTCCATCTCCAGCCTCTGTGCAAACACCTCTCAGGTTCCCTTCTCAGCCTCTCTCCAGGTAACAAGAATGTGAGGATCATAAGGTCTTTCCCTCGTTGTCATTTCGGGGTCACCAAGATCTTTACTGACTGAAATGTGCTCTTCTTGCTGATCAAGATGTTTATTAACTCTACCAATGCAATCTGTTCTCTGTCTACCAGCGAAACCTAATAGCTGCTCGGATTGTCGCAAGCATGCATTTCCACATGCAGAACCTCTTACAAGGTAGGCTTCCTTTTCTTATTATCGAACCTAATTATTTCTCCCTAATATAAGACAATACGTTTTCCTCTAATCACAGGTCCATTTGGGAGGCATCTCTGGCAGACAGCTGGGGAACAACGAGTGGGAGACTGGGAAGGGTGGGAAGTGAGGGGTCACGACTTCCCGGTCTCCAGGCACCAGCTCTGGCAGCACACAGAGGTGCCCACGGGCACAGACTTCAGCCCCAGGAGGGTCCAGCCAGCAGCTCTGACCCCCCCCCCACCCCCCACCTCCAGGCCTTTCTGAAAAAGAAAAATGAAATCAGCACCTACCTCATTGTCATTTGCTTCTCTCCTAATCGGTGCCAGGGCCCTAGACACTGGGGCGGTAATTACTTATGCTGTCGAGAGAAGGGAGTTCTTAAAGTGATTTATCACGGAGGGGACGGGAAATGACAATTGCTCATCACTTAAAACAACGAGTCTGCAGGCTGCTGACCACGCAGGTGTGGGCACGTGGAGGCGGCCGCGTTCGCGTTGTGTGGGACTCCATCAGCCGAGTTAATGAACAATTCGCTGCCCAGGGAGGTCCCCTGCAGGGAGAGGCACCCCGTGGGCTCTCTTTGAGAGAGCCGTGCCTCCTGTGCGGACCCTTCCGCAGTGTCCAGACTCATCCATCAAACCTTTACGGAGTCTGCCGCCCGCCGGAGAGCGGTGTGTGACTCCTCTCATAACCACCCCATGAGGTAGGCGCTGTATGCCAGGTGCGCCGGGCCCCACAGGGAGACCATCACTCAGGCCTCTGCGCCTATTCCTGGGAGTGGATGGCAGGGCCCAAGAGAGTTGGGGGAACCTCAGCTCCCTACCCACCCCCTCTTGGATGTCACCCCCAATCCTCTGTGACCCCTGGCACCTGACCTCCATAGATGTGGTTGCTGGGCTGTTTCTTCCTGACTTTGTCGCTTTCCCGTGGCTTGTCTCATGCACAGGACAACCCCTGAGTTGCCAGCTGCAGGTCCTAGTGACCTCTCCATTCTTAGGCACACCTTTTCCCATTCCCCTTCCCATTCCCTGCTGTTGCTCAACTCCGGTTGTTGTGTGATGGGGCTCTAACCTCTCTGTAAAAACGGAAGTCCTAAGATGTTCAGCTCCTCGTGTTGTGAAAATTTTCGAAAGACTCAGGCATTCAGCAGCTAGAATGCCGTTCCTGGGACCTCTGGATAGTGCACACAGCCTGTTAATGGAGAGATTGGGTGTTCAAAGCCACCTAGAAGTATCTCAGAAGAAAAAGCTGGAGATCTACTTTCTGAATAAAAAACATTGACAACCAAGCAACGAAGCAAGCAACCAACCAACCAGTCACTGCCGACTTAGGGCGTGCAGTTCTGCTCTGACCCACCCGGGGTCAGCCCGAGTCAGAATCACTGCCAGCAGCAGATTAAATGGCCATCACTCCCCTCCACTACTTCCTGCTCTGGAATGGACACAGGGGAGACAGCGGTCATCCTCACAGACACAGCCTCTGCCCTCCGCGCACTGAGAGTCTTCTTGAGGTAGCAGGCATTACGCAGATCATCACACAAACAATTACGCCTGCTAAAAATAATGACGAATGCTACAAAGAGCAAGTCCAGATGCCAGGAGAGCACCAACGAGGCCCCTGACCTTGTCTGGAACACCAGGGAGGGTTTCCTGGGGAAAAGACTTTTTTTTTTAGCTGAAGTCTGAAAGATCAATCCAGGGGAGTGAGGCCTGCCCCTTTCCCTGCCAAGGATTGAGCCAAGGGCCTCAGATGAGAGGAGCTTGGCCTTTTTTGCAGAGCGGATCAGAAGGCCAGTGAGCCCAGGGCACGAAGGGGTTTGCGTCCTGGTGCCATGGCCTCCTCTCTGGCTACTCTTCCCTTTCTCCTCCAAGAGAGGACAAGTGCTCTCCCCTACCCCTCCAGTGAGTGTAGGAGAAAGGGCCAACGGTGTCAGCTCAGGCACTTTCTGTGTCTCCTTTAGGGCCCTCTGTGAGGCCCCTGGGGCCCTGGCTGGGGTGTGCAGCCCCCTGCTCCCTGTCAGCGGATGTGTGAGGCTGCTTGATGCTCAGAGCCCTCTGCTGACCTATGTCCATCTGCCACAGTGACTCACCTGATGCTTGATTCTCTTCTGCCTGACTCCATCCTTCTACTGCCGGACAGGGTGAGAAAAGGAGGCCATAGACCTCTGAGTCTCGGAACACCCCTGGTGGCGCAGTGGCTCAGCTCTCGGCTGCTGATGGAAAGGTCCATGGTTTGAGGAGTTACAGTCTTGGAAAACCCTGTGGAGCAGCTTGACCCCACTCTCCACAGGGTCTTTGTGGGTCTGAATTGACTCAGCGGCAGAGGGATGGTGGAGAGGGCCTGAATGGGGCAGGGCCTTGTCTGCCATCATCCACATCCCCACTCACACCTTGGCTTGGAATTGGGTGCTTCTTAGGTGGTAGTTGACTGGTCAAGGGCCCAGCAGCACACATGTTAAACTCAACGTCTCTTTTTTGTCTTGCATAGCTGGCAGGCTAGCTGGAGGAGGGGGAAGGAGTCCAAAGTCTTGTATGATTTTGAGGAGAGGTCCAGGGATTCGATCACATTTTTCTGCATCAGGAAGTCAGCCATGTTTAGTAGAGGACCCCAATACTCTGCATGGTGAGCCATTTTGAGGTCTTTAGTTCTGTCTGGTCATAGACCATCTTAGATTTTGTGCTTGGGATTCTGGCCTCTTCTCCCCCTGCCCCTCTCCCTAACTCAAATGGCACCCCTCTTCCCATCCAGTTGTAGTTTATTTAGAAGAGATTATTTTTCCTTATGAGAATCTGGCAAAGGGAGGAGCCGCCATCACCTTCAGATGGGTTCACAGAAACTCACATTGGGCAGGTCATTGATCCACAGCACACACTGGGGACTGAGGGAAGTGGTCGGGATGGGGGTGGCAGGAACCAAACTCAAGTCTCGGATCTCAGAGCATGGTCATGCCCCTGCCTGCGGGGAGCCTAACCACTCCATCTGTTAGGGTTTGTTCACTGCTACCACCATCCTCAGGGTTGCTGAAGGGAGAGTCATGACTCCTTTGGAACCAACCCTCCAGGTCAGCGGTTTGATACCACCAGCCGCTCTGCAGGACAAGGACGACACTCTCTATGTCCCTGAAGACATACAGTCTTGAAAACTCAAAGAGGCAGTTATACACTGCCCTACACGATCGCTACGAGTCAACATAGACCCCATGGCAATGAATGAGACCACGATCCTTCTGATTGAAGCTGGGCCGCTGGTGTCTCCACTACCAGGAGGGTCGTTTGTAATGGACAATTTCAGGAGAACTTCCAGATTCAGATAGACTAGGAAGAAAGGCACCTTACTGTCAAGAACCAGTGAATGAAAACCTTGGGGCTTTCAGTCACAATGGTCTGAAACCTAAGAAGGAGCATGGGGATGCCTCAGAGCCGGGCTGTATCTGGTCACTGTGACTAGAGCTCACTGGGTGGCCATACGTGACCACAAGCATACAAGAGAGAAAAATGGGATGACTCAAAAAATACAGGACCCAGAGACCCAGCCTCAGGACCCTCTCTCTGCACTCGATTGCTGGCTCCCGTTATTCCCCTCTCTGCAGGCAAGTGACCATTCCTGTCCCTGCCCAGCTCTATATCTCACCTTCCATCCTGAAGACCACTCCCCAGAGTAGCAGTCCAGGTCTCCCCTGTGCTTCCCTCCATTGCACTAGACTCAGGTTGGAATTGCATATCCCTGTGGCTCACTGGTGCCTTTCTCGCCTTCCTGGGTTGTATTCGCAGCAAATGTACCTTCTCTGCTAGTGGGGCAGTGATGTGAAACAAGGAGTCCTGGTGGCATTGTGGATTCGACCTTGGGATGCTAACTACAAGATTGGCAGTTCCGTTCCTAGGGAGGAAGAGGAGACTGTCTGTTCCTGTAAAGATTTACAGTCGTGAAAACCTTACATAGGGTCCCTATGAGTTGGAATTGACTCATGACAGTGGTTTATGACACAGAACAGATTTGAACAGAGCTTTCAGAGTAAGCGAGCGTAGGAAGAAAGGCCTGGTGATCTACTTTTGAAATCAGCCAATGGAAACCCTACAGATAACTTTATGTTCTGTGGTATGTGGTGCTGTCATGAGAAGCAAGCTAATGTCACAGGACCCAAAAATGACTATCTGGGGGCTATTTGATTCATTTCTGAGGCCTCCGTGAGATCCTGAACCCCAAGAGGACAGTGCCCTGTGTTGAGTCACCCACATAGCAGGAGAGAGACGATGAGTCCTAGAATGGTGATAGAAATACCTGGGTAAATGTGGGAGGAAGGGTGGGCAGGACTCAGTGCTGGGATTGCTGAGAAAGGTGTGGGGGAATGAAGGCTGGGTTCCTAGTCTCAAGGCCATGCAAAGATGAGGCTAAGGGTTGAAGCAGGACTGTGGTCAGCCCAGGATGGGTCACAAGGGCAGAGGAGGCCTGGCTTCATGTGGATTTGAGATCCCCGCAAGCTTCTAGGAGATGAGTTCTGAACTCGATCTTGGCTACAACCCCTGGTTCAAAGGCTCAGTGTTTCCACCCACACGTGCTTTCAGCAGGTCGCAATTACTGTGTGGCCACCTGAAGTTTCACCTGAGCCAGCGCCAGGGTCTCAGGCAGTCTTTGCTGAACTGCAGTCAAGGTAAAGGGACTGTCGTGTAGGTCAGCAAAGGGACAGCACCATGAAAGGTCCAACTGAGTCAAGGCAGGGCGTAAGCCCCCAACCAAACCAAACACTGCATCGAATCAATTCAGACTCATGGTGAGCCTCTAGGACAGGGTAGAACTGTCCCTGGGGTTTTCCACGTCTGTAAGTCTTTGCAGGTGTTTCATCTTTCTCTCATAGAGCAGCTGGTGATTTTGAACTGCTGATCTTGCAGTTAGCAGCTCAATTCTTAGCCACGACACCACCATACCCTTAGCTACACAGGCATTAGAGAGAGCCAATTTGGCACTGTTCAGATAATTCCTTATCTGAGCACCAGGGGGCCCACTTGAGTCTTGAGAAGGATTCTCAAAGAGCAAAAAAAAAAAAGAAGTTAGGATTCCTTTCCTTTGTCTTTGGGGTAGCTTTAATAGACTCATGGGACTTATTACCCAGAGGGACAATGCAAGAGGCTGGGATTGACGATTGATAATCATTCATGCAACAACTCATGATTGAGAATGCTAGGTTCTGGGGTGCCTTGGGAGCCAGGGGACTAGAACTTGCTACAAACCTACCAGGTAACCTTGATTGAGCTCCTTCTTCTTCTTAGATTAATAATCACGAAGGGCCCATGTTATTAAGCCCTTAACATATTCCTGGCTTGGCCATTCCCATTTTATAGATGAGGAAACTGAGCTGGGAAAGGCTTAGGATCTTACCCAAGGCCCCTTGCCCAGCAAGTGGTAGAGCTTGAGATCAAACCCAGAGCTTGAAAGTCCAGGCCAAATGACCTATCCCACTGGCCTCTGGTATTACCTGTGTTCAGGGCCCAGTAGCTTCACCCACTGAGACAGCAGTCTCTAAGAGTGTCCGATTCTGCACATCTGGTGAAATTATATTGTCCTTTAATGGCACAGACCATATTTTCCTCTTAAGAGTCATTTGAAGTGGTGTGCATGTGCGTGTGTGTGTTTATTTCTCAGTTCTTAACCCTGCCAACTTGTGCCTCTTAAATACTAATTACCTCTTGGACTCTGACAATTCTGCTTAAAACAGTCCCAGCAGGCTCCTCCTGTCTAAGGAAGGCCAAGTGTGTGGCCAGTCTGTGTGTGAGAGCCCTGGGCAGCACCGGTTTCTGGGATAATGAGCTCGGGCAGGGAGGCTCCAGAAGGAGACAAGGTGACTCAGGCTGGCACAGTCTCTGCGCAGCGGAGCCCTGGTCCTCCACACAAGAAGACACCGCAGAGAGCTGGGCCACTCGGGCCTAATGAGAAGGGACAGGCTAACTACAGCGTTTGCTGGGCCAACATGGGGGCCAAGGGGGACTAGTGGGCACTTTTCTGAGCAGGCTGGTAGCCTGTGGATCCTCTAGTGCTTGAGTGGAAATCAACTTTCATCACAAGGGGACAGAGCTCAGTGTACAGCCTCCAAGCTCTCGGCTACCTCTGGACACTGTGATTCTCAGCCTAAGACTCCCTGAGTCAGAGCACAGGTAATAGGGGTTAAGAAATGTGCCTTCCTTGAAGGGCTGGGGCAAGGGTACCTTTATACTGGGAGGTCATAAGAGTCCTTCTCCTCCCCCCATGTCCCAGCACTCCAGGAGTGGAATGTAGTAGTGGATAGCTCAAAACCCAAACTCACTGACATCAAGTTGATTCGGACTCGTAGGGACCCAACAGCACAGGGCACAACTGCTCCTGGGGCTTCTGGGAGTGTCACTTTGGGAGTAGGAAGCCCCGTCTCTCTTCAATGGAGCAACCATTGATTTCAAATGACTGACACTGTGGTTAGCAGCCCCACGTGTAGCCATGAGGCCACTGGGACTCCTTGAGGGGCTACCAACTAGGGCCGAAAACTCTTTCAGAATTAGGCAACATATGATTCAAATTCCAACTCAACTTCTTCCTAGTTTTGTGACCATAGGTTGTTTCTCAGTATGGGAACAAGGTGGTTCAATGCTAGCATTCTAGTCTTGCCATATGGGTGGCCCGAGACAGTGAACCCACTCACAGCACAGCCCCTTCCCCACCAGTGGACACCTGCCTGTGGCTACAATGCTGAGCAGTTTTAGTGGCTCTTCCACACTAGGAAGAAAGGCCTGGTGAGCCGCTTCTGAAAATTAGCCCAGGAAAAACCTACGCAGTACAATGGTCTGACCCAAAATTCATCATGGGGATGCTGTGGGTCTGGGAAGCATTTGTTTTAACTTAATAGCAATTGTTATGAATGACGACAACAATTTTTGATTGCATATTGCATCAAGGCTTATAAAGCAGATCATCAGTATCGCTTTCAACAATCCGGATACATTTCGCTTCATAGCAATCCCTTCATGGCAAGAGCACGCATCCTGCCAGTCCCCTGTATTTCCTGCCTCCACTCCTCTCTTTTAACCCTTCTGAACTGTGTCTTTGGGCAAATGGCTGATTAGTTCAAGGTGCGTGTCACTCACTCATGCCGTGAGCTCCCTGATGGGCCCTTGTCTACTATTCGGCTGTCCCATCCCAGAGCTAAATGGTGACCAAGGATCATCACCTCAGGGTTCCACCAGGACAGGGTAGCACTTTGCTGAGGGGGTTGGGCTCTGATTTGATGGCACTAACGATAGCAAAGT
The DNA here is from genome assembly GCA_004026705.1 of Nesogale talazaci. Lineage (NCBI taxonomy): Eukaryota > Metazoa > Chordata > Mammalia > Afrosoricida > Tenrecidae > Nesogale > Nesogale talazaci. Next base: position 62,754 of record PVJH01005815.1, read on the forward strand.
GTTGCTTCTCGGCAGGGGTAGGGAGCCTTCCTCTTACATAACGTGTACAGGTTGTCAGGAGAGACCAGTGCCTGGAACAGGGCATCATGCTCGGTCAAGCAGAGACCAGGTTTAAAAAGGAAAACCCTTGATGAGCCAAACTGACACTGGGGCTGAAACAATGGGCTCAAGCCCAGGAACAACTGTGAGGGTGACACGGGCCTGGTAGTGTTTTGTTCTGTTGCCCCCTAGGCTAAAGTGACCAGACGTCCTTTTTAACAATTTAACAATGTCCCACGGCATTTTAAAATTAAAATAAACATATTACAATACTATTTTTGCATTCTATGAAAATTTTTGTTGCTCCATATAGAACAAATTTTTAATCAAGAATCACCCCCCCTCCTTCCCTCCCAGTCTAAGGTATCCCGCTTAAAATCTGGTCACTTTACCTTAGGGGGGCTGTGGGTTGGAACAAACTTGAGGGAACCTACCACCACCACCACCACCACCACCAACACAACACCAGTAACATGGATTTGTTTTTGTGAAATAGACTAATAGAATTAACTGCCCACAAAAATAGCGGTGACTGGACGAGGTCCTGTCCTGGACAGTGTGCTCTAAATCTCTATTGTCATTGCTGTCGTCGTCATCATCATCATCATTGTCATCATCATCTTCTTCATCATCATTATTGCCATGATCCCTCACCGTTCTCTCCCATCCCATGCTCTGCTGCAGCTTGCATGGCCTGCCTGTTCCTCAATGTCTCCTCTCCCCTCCCTTCTCTCCCACCCTAACCTTTATCTCCTGTCCCCTCTGGTCTGAGGGACTGCCTGCTATCCCCGGGTGATTGGTATGACTAAGGTTGATCCCTGGAATGTGGAGACCAGGGCAAACCTGCAGGTCCCAGCTTAGGATGTGGTTGCTGCTTAGAGCTTGCCTCCTGTACCTCTACTGCTCCCTGCCTGCTAAGCTGCAGCTCATGGGCCCTGCCTGGCATGCTGCCTGTGGTTGTAAATGTTTTGTTAGAATACAACCACAGCCACTTTGTTGCATATTGTCTATGGCTGGTTTTTGCACCTAAAAGGCAAAGTTTTATAATTGTGGCAGAAACCAAGCAAGTATTTTCCACAGCAAAACAGAAAATGTTTTTTTTTTTTGGGGGGGGGGGGAGGGCATCACTGCTCTCTGGTGGGAGTTGGAGGCTCAGTCTTGCTCCTGGAGAGCTGCTGCTGGATGTGAACCTCCAGCTCAGTGGGCTGCAGTCCTGTGCACAACCACTATGCCACTGGGGCTCAGCGCAGAAAATGTTTACTATCTGACCCATTATGAAAAAAAAGTTTTCCGACCCTTGATCTTGGACAAATGCCTTAATCTCTGGCCTTGATTTCCTGCTTATTAAGTGGAGGGAGTGATATGTTCTCCATGGGTTATCGTGATGCATGAATGAGCTGCTAGACCAAGCTCTGCATTCTTATGGATGGCTATTGAAGTGTAACTGTTATACCAGCCCAACACCAGGGACTCCAAGTCTATGCTCTCAGCCAGCTGGCAAAAGATCTGGATTCCCAGCCTTGATGGAAGCACTCAGCACCACAAAGCCTCTGGGATCTTCCTTCCTTTAGGTCCTGGGCTGGAGCCAACCATGGGCTCTGGTCAGATTTTGACTACTGGGGGTGGGGGGGGGCAGGGGGCGGTTTGAATCCACTGTTGTGCCGTGGAAGAAAGGCCTGGGTCTCAGCTTCTGTAACGTTACGGCCATGAAGACCCTTTGCAGAAGCTCTTTAGGCAGAAGCATCTGCAAGTGCCATGAGTGACACTGGGCCTAATTGCATGAGCAAGTGTGCATTGGCCCTCTATTTATGTTTCCTGACCTTTGTGTGACCTCGAACAAGCGTGTAACCTCTGTGCCCGGCTTTCCCATTGTGATGATTGAATGAGCTGCTACCTGGAGTACTGTTTTAACTGTTGATGGCTACTAGCATTATTAGTGTGTTACTGAGGGACCCAGGAAGGCAGGCGAACCCCTTAAACCTATTGCAGTGGAGTCGATTTTTGACTCATGCCTGCCACAATCCCAGGAGTGTCACACCTGGACCTTATGCCTGCTCCATTCCATTCCATTCCATTCCAATCCATTCCATTCCATTCCATTCCATTCCAGGTAACGACTATTTCTCCAGAACCTTCTGAATGTGCTGGACCAAAGTGAGACATTGGAGCTAGAGAGAAAGAGATAGATAGATAGATAGAGAGAGAGAGAGAGAGAGAGAGAGAAGAAAGAGAGTCATCCTGCCCTCCAATTCCCTGTTCCCCCTCCACTCCTTATGTAAGGGGGTGCCTGGTAGAGACTTGGAGCTTACAATTTTTGAAGCTGGAAACCTGTTATTTTTAAAATTATGCACAGTTTCTATCTTTACGGGTGGAGACTGGATTTTACCTTTAGGGCAGCAGGTCCCTTTGTTCTTGGCAGAACCTCTTGAGTGGGCCCTTGTAGTTATGTAAATGAAGAGCAAGCCCTCTCCCAGGTTCTTGGAGAAGACCGAAATGCAATTGCTTCAGACTGAGATGCTGAGTGTGCTGCTTAGTAATGTAAATCGGGAGTGTATTTTAGCAGAAGCATGCCTCTGCAAATTATGTTTCCTTTAGAGAAATCTTTCCTTTCTAATTCTGGATCGAGACTGCCCCATGCTTGTACGTTTTCACGTTTGTACAGTCTGTGAGACGGTGCTGTGAGCAGTCCTTGGAAGGAGGCTCCGAATGGGGAGGACGCAGAATGAATGCACAAGTTGGTCTCTCCAACACAGCTGGGGAAAGGAAGTAGAGACCTGGATTTTAGAGTTGTCCAGTGAGGTTCTTGGGTGGGTTTCTTCTCAGAGGCCTGAATTCACCTCTGGGGTGAGGTCGGTGAAGAGGTCAGAGGTCTGCATGCTCAATCACGTTGAGACAGGGTTTGAGGACTTGGGAGAACTGGGGTGAGGGCGGACTGACTAACAGTCAGGTAGGAACCAGTCCACGGAGCCCTTCTGAATCCAGGTGTGGGCATGGGGGCTCCAAGAGCCATCACTTCTAGAAGCGTCTTCAGATCATGCCTTATGCTAGTCTGCCCTCCCCTTAGTCCTGAACCCTGAGGGAAAACAGGCCCGATCTGGGTTCTACTAATCCATTTAGACTCATGGCGACCTTACACGTTCCAGAGTAGAACAGCCCCATGGGATTTTGACTGTCTGCTGACTACAGCCATGATCTTTATGGAAGCAGGTCCCCGGTGTACTTTTCTGCATCCCCATTGGGTGGATTTGAACTCCCCACTTTTACCTTAGTAGCTGCATGAGAACTGTTTGTGCCACTTAAGGACCTCCTTCGGTAAAACTGTGCTCCAAGTTGTAGTTTGTTTTTAGCAGTGTAGCAGGGCTGAGGGAGATGGCCCATGCTGTAGAAGGAATAGCCAAGCCCCCAAATAGGGAAGCCGAAGCAGATGGGCAGTGGTAGTGGCCACCAGGAAAGGACAGATCGGCTCAGTACGCCTTGTCACTTCCCTGGTTACCGTGACAACAGTGCCGTCACAAACAGAAAACTCAAAGACTTCTTCTGGAGCCCCGGAGGCTGAACCTGGGGAAATCCTCCCAAGTAGCTTGAGGACAGGTTGAAGGACTAATTTCTAGCAGTCAGGCCTTGTTCTCCTGGGTTATGTGATAGCAGCTGCTTGTCACCCTTCATTTCCTTGTCTGTTAAACAAAGCCACCTGGTAATGATTTGTCCTCCCTTTCGTCTTAGAATATTTCAGTGTCACCTTTTCCCTGGTTGACATGGAGGGTCTGTGTCAATTTAATGTCTGCGTGGCCTATTGGTGCTGGAGGGACAGGGAAGGCGAAAACAGTATCTGGATTTGGATTACCCAAATCCTCCAGTCCTTATGAGCTGGAGCTGAAGGTCACAGTGCAAAGAGCTCTCAGTCAAAGAGCTCGGAGGGGTCCCCACCCCACCCCGAGACTTTGAAATAGGGGCAATTGTTCGAAGGACAGTCAATGGCTTTGAAATGATGGCCATGGTGGTGAGGGGAGGTTGAAAGGTTGTCCTGAAGGCGGGAGGCTTTCTCATTTTCCTATCCAAGCCGAGTCTGAATGTCCAGTTTTGAGTCAGGCAGACACTCCATCTAACTTCGAGGAGAGGCATCAGGAATCTTTTCTAGGCTCTCCTGAGCTAGATGTCCTCGCCATGCTAACTGGTTGCTACCACGGAGAACATCCTCCATTGGGGCATGGGAGGTGCTCCTGGGGTAGGTGCTCCTGGAGGTAGGCAGCAGCTTAGAGCAAGTGCCCTGTGAGAGGACCTACGTCGGAAATGATCACAAAGAAAAGTAAGAAGAGACTCATTGAGCGCACGAGCCAACGCTTTCAGAGCCCTCAGAGGCACCACCTCCTTGGCAGTGGGCTACATGGATCATGCACTTCTGTGTTTGGATAATTCAGGTCCACAGGCAGCTTTTAGGCACTCGGAGCCAGGTGCTTGTTGGTGCATAATGCGTGCCGGTTCCTACTGATTCACCCACGTGGTGGTCCCTGACCCAGGTGGAGGTTCCAGACTTTCTGTGTGTTTCCTTTCAGGACTGTCCCCAGAACATCTAACGGAAATCACTAGGGTTGGGCTCCAAGTCCACCATTTCAGCGAGAGGGAATATACTCACGTGTATTCATGTCTTAGAGATGCAGCAATGAAATACCACAAACCGCCCGGTGCACAACAGCAGAAGTCCATTTGCTCCCAGCTCTGGAGACTAGACATGTAGATTCAGGGTGTCTGCAGGGCCACAGGAGCCGGAGGGCACAGTGGCGGTGTGTTGGGCTGCTAACTGCAAGGTTAGCTGTTTGAAACCATTAGGCACTCCCCTGGGGAAAGATAAGGCTTTCTACTCCAGTGAAGAGTCCTTGCTCAGTGCAGTCAGCTTGATTTTAACCTACAGCAACCCTCGCTATGTAAGGTAGAGCGAAACGCCTCCTGGTCCCGAACCCTTCTCACAATCGCTCTTATGTTTGAGCCCAATGTTGGCAGCCATTGAGTCAATCCATCTCCTTGAGGGCCTTGTTCTCTCTCTCTCTCTTTTTTTTGGCTACTTTTCTTCTGCTTTGTATGATGTCTCAAGCATGATGTCTTTCTCCAGGAACTGATTTCTCCAGACAACGCGTGCTTGCGATGAAGTCTCACCATCCTTGCCTCTAAGGAGCCTTTGGGTTGTGTTTCTTCCAAGACAGATCTCTATTCTTTTGATGGGCCATGGTACTTTTCATATTCTTAATCAGCACCCTGATGCCAATGTGTCAACACTTTTTGGGTCTTCCTTCTTCAATGTTCAACTTTCACGTGCAGATGAAGTGATGGAAAATACCATGGCTTGACTCCAGGGCACCTTAGTCCTCAAAATAACACGCTTGCTTTTCAACACTTTAAAGAGGTCTGAGCAGCAGATCTACCCAATGCAATGCACAGTTGATCTCTTGACCATTGTCTCTGAAACTGACAGGGGCAGTTCTACCCTGTCCTAGAGGGTCTAACTTCGAGTTAGAATTGATTTATTTGATGTCAGTGAGTTGGGTTTTTAAGTTTCAATGGATTCTGACTCATAAGGACTCAATAGGACTGAGGAGTGGGACTGCTCCCTAGGGTCGTAAAATCTCTCAAAGTCTTTAGAGGAAGACCCTCCCTTGTCTCTTCCAGCTTCAGACAGCCATAACCATTCCTTGGCTTGTAGCAGCATCACTCTGATGGTCTCTTCTATTTCCACATGGCCATCTTCCCTGATTTCGTCTCCTGTTTTCACAAGCACATTCATCCTATTGGACTAGGGACCACTCTACTCCAGTGTGACCTTGTGTTCCCCTCATTACATCTGCAAAGATCGTTTTCAATAAAGTAACATCCATGGGTACCGAGACCTCAGACTTTAACCCATCTTCTTGGAGAATCCAATTCAACTCAGAACAAGTGACTTCATCAGTGTGTTACAAAGCTGGCTGAGACCCAGCCAGCCCTGCCCCTCGGAGCTGGGATGCCCGAGGTGCCAGGGAGAAGAAAGCTAAGCAGAGGGGTGAGAAGACTGCAGCAGGGATGATGTCCTTTTTTTTTTTTTTCTGGAAGCAACACAGACAAAAGCAACTTTTCCTCTGAATCAGTATCAAGTTTTCCAGGGAAGGACATTTAATAAGTTTCACTCAGGAAGTCTCTGTTACCAATAAAGACTTAACAAAGTTAATTAGACTAAACAGCAATTATCGTGTCTCCTCATTGTTCAATTATCTGCTGAACTGGTGTTTCCTGATTAATTTTCTGATTAAAATGTATTAAACTGAAAAGACCAGCAAACAGGCCCTGACAGGTTCCTGAAGGAGAAAGGGTGCTTCAGCTGCTGGTGCAGGGCCCTGGGTTCCTGGGGTCGCCAAGCTTGCTGCTGCTTCTACCCAGGAAGAGTGAAGGCAGGTGGGCGGGGCTAGTGGCAGCTGAGTGTGGTCCAGTTCTCCTGCAGCCCCAGAGGCACATCTGTCAGCATCTCCACTCAGTGCCCTTCCTCTCTCCAACCTGGGCATCCTTTTCTTCGTTGGGGGCTGGCTTTGAATTCAAGACCTTGAACTTCAGGTAGTCAATGGGCCAAATGAAAACGCCTTGCCATTCAATGGATTCTGACTCATAGTGACTTGTAGGGCTGAGGAGTGGGACCGCTCCCCAGGGTTTCTGAGACTGTCAGTCTTTAAGGGAGCAGACAGTCTCATTTTTCTCTTGAGGAGTGGCCAGTGGACTGGAACTCTTGAACTGGTGGTTAGCAGCCCAATGCTGAACCCAATTGCGCCCACAGGACTCACTGGGCAATGGACACCGCCGGGCAGCATCATGACATTTCCTCCCCAGTCCCAGTGTCCCCTCTGTAAGACTGCAGCCTCTCTCTCCTCAAACCCAGCCACTCCTTCCCTCCTCCCACCCTCCCTCCCTCCCTCCCTCCCAGCGAGTGACCTTGCCTTTCAACTTCATGGAGACATAGAAACAATCAGACAAGAACTCCTGCATCTTCCCATCCCTGAATTGACAAACTTCTTCCTATTACGATGGAAGACATGTTTCTACTCTTAACAGAGGCGGACCTCTCCATTCAGGCTCCGGGTCCTGTTCCCTCTCACCTTCTCAAGGACTTCCTGCACAGATCCCCTCGCTTTGCTGCATCGTCAGTTTCTTCCCTCGCCACTGGATCCTGCTTATTAGCATACAAAATGCTGTAACACCTCTCATCCTGCTGGGGGTGGGGGGAGGGAGGTAGCTTCTCTTCAAACTGTGTATATATATTCATTTGAATAACTTATACATGTCTTATATAATATATATAGATGACTTATATAATTTGTGTCATATATTTTACCATCATGAAGTTCGGAGGGGGGATCTTCCTTGACCCCACAGTCCTTTCCCGTGTTGCCTCATTTTTATGCCGTGTTTTTCTCATAATAGAACTTCTCAGAAGAACTGTCTGGAGCTGCGGCTCGCTCACGGCACACCTCCCTGCACAACTCCCTGCACTTGGGCCTGGCTTCTGTGCTCACTGCTCTTCGGAGCTGCTCTCCTTGAAGCCAACTACAGCTGATGCCTTGCAACATCCAGACCCAGCCCCTCCCATGCCCCCAGTTTCCTTTGTCTCTCAGCACATGACACAGTGACACCATTGACCTGTTTCTCTGTGAAAGGCTCCCTCCTCTCACACTGGCCTGGTTTTCCTTTCACTTTCCAGCTGTTGCTTCTCAGCTTGCCTGGTCCTCTCTCTTCCTCCTCCCCTGACTCGAAATGCTGGCCTTTCCCCTTCTCTACTCTTTATATACTTCCTTTTGTTCCCTTCATAGGTGTCTGTGAGTGACTCAAATGGTTAAATACTAGCCTGAAGGCTGGTGGTTTGAAACTACCCTGTGGGGGCTTGGAAGGCAGTTCTGGCGCTCGGCTTCTGACAGGTCAGTCTAGAAAACCCCACAGAACAGTCTGCTCAGCACACAGGAGACCACCTTGAGTTGGGTGGGATCAACTGGGCTGCAACTCACAGCAGGTAACCTCCGAGACCCATGGCTTTCAGCACCTTCTGTAAACTGGCTGACTCACACTGCTTGATTTCCATTCCAGATCTCCCCCAGGAGCACCCCGGTGACTTCCCGCCTTGGAATTCAACATTTCCCTTTGGATGTCTAATAAACACTTCTAACTAAATACAGCATCAGTTTCTTCCCTCTCCACTGGATCCAAGAAGGAACCACCAATCTTCCTCTCCAGTGAACCCAACTCCACTCCTTCCTAAGCTTTTCTTATTTCAGTCAAGGTCACCCTTGCTCACCCTTGAGTTTCGTCTTCCATGCACACTTGTATCTTACTGCAAAGTGCTGGCAGCTATTTCTAAACCACAGGTGGCCTCTAGCCACCTATTGCCATCTCCATCGCTACCATTTGAGATCAAGTCACCATCCGTGCTGGCCTGTACAAACGCCTTTTGGCAGGTCCGTTGACTTCTCCTCTAGAGCCCACTCTTCACAGACCAGTGTGTCCCCTTATTAATTGCTGTGTGATAAGCTGCTCTCAGCCTTGGTGATAACAAGCTGTATCCATTGTATTTACTTATCATCCGGTGAGTCATTCATTTGGGCTTCACGGGATGTTTTTATTTTTCCCCTGCTGGTGTCACATGGAACCACTCATTTAGCTTCAGCCAGCTGGCGGATCATCTGGGGCTGGTTGATCTTGGGACTCTCAGCTGGGACAGCTTGTTTCTGCTCCACATGGCCTCAACCTTCAGTAAGCCAGCCTGGTGGTGTCAGGGTAGCAAGGAGGTAAGAGGGGAAGTGGCATGGTGTTTTGGTTGCTGTCTAGCATACGAAGTCACATCGTGCTTATGCATCCATTGCTCGAAGCTAATCCCAAATCGTAAGTCAGCTCGGGTTCCAGTGGGCGGAGAGTAAGCAAAGGTGGGTGCATAGCTGGACAGAGGAAATTGTAGCCAGAGTTTGCAACAAGCCGCTAAAGTGTTTGCTTTTTAAAAAGTAGAAATCAGAGCCTATCACTCTCCTGTCTTAAATCCTCTCAGGACTTACTTCAGAATGAAAATAGACCCGTTGGCCTTTCAGGCTTATTGCAATCTGGCCTACCTCTTTAATTTAACCCCATCACCTCTACCTTGTGTTGACTGTCTTCCAGCCACACTGGTCCTCTATCTATTTGTAGGATGTTGTTGTTAACTTTTGTCAGTCAGCCCCTTACTCATGGTGGTCCCATGTTTGATAGAACACAACTGCCCTATCCGGGACCATTGCAATCATCAGTGTGAGATCAGATCTTTGTGGTCCTTAGGATTTTGATGGACTGTTCTTTGGAAGTAGATTGCTAGTGGATAGACCTTTCGTCCCGGTCCATCTTAGTCTGGAAGCTCTGCTAAAACCCGTTCAGCATCATAGCAACATGCATGCTTCCACTGGTAAGTGCTTGCTGCGCATAAGATGAATTGACTGAAATCACTGAAATCAAACCAGGGCCCCCTAATGGAAGGTGAGAAATCTACCACTGAACTCCCACTGCCCTTGCATTTCTAAGAAATCCATATCTAATTCAAGCCTCAGGACCATTTCATGTGCCTGGAATTCTCTGCCCTAGAAGTTGGCCAGGTCAGCACCTTCATCTATCTTTTAGATCTCAGCCTAAAAGCTAGTCCTCTAAAGAAGTCCTTCTTAACCAGGTGTGACAAATTTTTCTAATTCTACCACCAACATTTCTTTTCCTGTGCTGTTTTACTTAATTAAAATAGATATTTATCTAGTGCTTACTATGGGCTAGGCATAGTTCTAATCTCTCTAATATATATATAAATATATATATATATATTCAAGTAGCCTATGATGTCAGTACTATCATTGTCCTTATTTTGCAGATGAGAAAACCATGGTGCAGAAGCATTCTGTTGCTCAAGTTCATATAGCTTTATCAAGCTTATTATTGTTTGTTTCACAGTGTAAGTTCCACAGGGGTAAAGATCTTAGATCTCTTATATAAGGACTACTCCCCAGTGTCTAGAACAGTACCTAGAACACAGGAGATGTTACGCCAATATTTACCGTGTTAGTCTGGGCAAACTAGAGAAACAAATACATAGACTCGCAGGAGGGAAATATCGTGAGATTTCCTAGAAGTCTCAGGAGAAAGCCATGCCCACATGGAGGCCTTATTGGCTACTCAATGGCTATCTCCAGGGTAATAGGCTAGATTCCACCCCTACATCTCAATCATGAAGTTAACATTAGCACATGACTGCCACATTTGTGAAATGAGTCCATCAAACTTTCACTCTCAGTTGGTGGCAAATTTTGTTTATCATATGTACTAGGTATTTTTTTATTTTAACTGTTTTTCTCTATTTATATTTTACCACAGGAGTAAAGACAACATTTGACCTGGTCCTTTGTAACACTTTCTATAGATTCTGTTACTTTCTCCAACAAATGGCAGGGAAGGAAGGAAGGAAGGAAGGAAGGAAGGAAGACAAGGTATCTTCCTTGAATTTATTCATGACCACCTTATAAATAACATAAAAAATATTACCCAAACCTGCATCATCTTCACTACCCATAGTCATAAATATTGTGGCAAAGAAAGCTAAAATGTGAAAGTTGGTCACACTATTTTCTTACTAAAAAACCTTGTATATTCCAACTCTCCTCCTAGCCCCGAACTAACTCCTTAGAATAGACCACATGAAGTGTTCTTCTGCATCTTTACAAGACCTTCCAGCACTAGGCTCCCACATTTTCAGGCATCTTCCTGCCTATGTTCTAATCTGGGGCAATGTCCTTCTCTGTAGAAAGGCCTTTTCACATTTTGAAGCCTGGTTTAATGACTCCTGTTTGGATTCTTGGGAGCTTAGTTGATAACTTACTCCTTTATACCACAGATAGTAATTTATTTTATATCTATCCACTCATCCATTCAACAAGAATTTGCTGAATACAGCTCCAAGGCAAGTTTATGGGAAATAATGCTTCTTCATTTATCCCCCCTCACTTAATCATTTTCATCTTCATTTCTTCCATCTACACTAGAAACATTTCTAAGAAAGAATCCAGCTTTTTTTTTTATTCCTAGTGCCTAGCTTAGTAAATATTTCCCCAATTAGTTTGGAAACAAGCAAGCAAGACTCCTGAGGAAGAGCCTGAGCCCAACCTTGAATGGAAGACCAGCACGGCTTCCGATGAGAGGGGATGTTTGAGCTTAAATGCACTTATCTTTTGCTTCCTTTTCCAATCCTCAGATTGTGATTTGATCAAGGGCAGAGATTCTACCTTTTCTAGACTAGCCTACAACACACTGCTTAACATATATTAGCTCACATAAGAAATCTATTTCAAAGGGCAGCTTGAGAAGAAAAAGTAAAGTGTTATGATAAAACGTGCAGGAACCTAGAGTTAGAAATACAAAATGGAAGAACATGCTCAGGATATATTATACTGAAAGAACTCAAGAAAAAAACCTCAGGTCACAGTATTGAAAGATTCTATGGTCACAGTATTAAATGAAGCAGGAAGCATCACAGGAAGATGGAAAGAAGACATAGTGTCACCGTACCAAAAAGAACTGGTTGACATGCTGCCATTTCAGGAGGTAGCATAGGAACAAGAACTAATGGTGCTGAAGAAAGAAGTTCAAGCTGCACTTAATGCCTTAGCCATAAACAAGGCTCTAGGAGGTGCTGGAATACCAACTGAACTATTTCATCAGTCTGATGGAGCACTGGAAGTACTCGGTCATCTATGCCAGGAAATTTGGAAGACAGTTACTTGGCCAAGTGGCTGGAAGAGATCCATGTTTGTGCCCATTCCAAAGAAAGGTGACCCAACAGAATGCACAAACTGTAGAAAAATATCATTGTGATAAACCAAGGTACTGGATGAGAATGTAATGTAGACAAATCCTCTAAGCTCATAATTACAAGTCTGGAAAGCTGACTTGGTGCAGGAAGACCCTCATGGTTATGAGATATAAATAAATCTTAAGGCACATTCTCCTGACTAAACACAGTCCCTCCAATAACTCTCATTAAAGTAATTGTCATAAAGGAGCTACCGTGAAAGAGGAATCATTCCCAAATCTGTCTGCTCACTATGACTGAAACTTACCTGTAGAGAAGAGCAACCAGGTCCAATAGCCCAACTACTGTAAAATAGAGCAAACCTTCTTCTGATATAGATCATAGATTGATCCGCTGGTGAGGGCTTAGGAGTGTTCGAGGTCAACTAGAATTAGGTCAAGATGGTGACTCATTTTATTGCCTGTTCATTATATGACCCACTTATGAGTATCCATCGACTATGAAATATGTTTGCTGTATGATGTATATACCTTTTGAAAGATCTACCAGCCCTATTGGAAAGTACATTCACTCTCTCGGTTCTGACATAGGGACAAAAAGCCTCTGTGCACTGCTCTTTGTCTGTATTCTTTCCCACAATCACAAAATTGCTCGAGACCCATTTGAGTGTTGGGAATCCATATCTGTACCCTGACAAATGACATCTCACACAAGTAAAATTTTGTTAGAGATCACCCAATAATGGTTGCAGCAACTCAGGCTGGAATCAGAAGAGGAGGTGGAACAAGGCACACTATTGTTGATATCAGAAAGATGTTTACCTGTGTCTTATTGACTATGCAAAGGCATTTGAGTATGTGAGCTATAATAAACTCTGGATAACCTTGAGAAGCATGGGAATTCCAAAACATTTCATCGAGCTTGGGCAGAACTTCTACATGAATCAAGAGGCAGTTGTGTGACTGGAACAAAGGAATACTGCATGGTTTACAATCAGGAAAGGTGTGAGTTCGGGTTGTATCCTCTCACCACATTAACTCCATCTGTGTGCTGAGAATATCGTCCAAGATGCTGGGCTGTATGAAGAGGAGTGTGGCATGAGGATTGGACAAAGGTTTGTGAACAACCTGAGGGATGCAGATGACGCAACCTTGCTTAGAGCAAGGAGGACTTAAGCACTTGCTGATGAAGATCAAGGATTGTAGCCTTCAGGACAGATGACAACTCCACGTAAAGAAAACCATAAGTCTTACAACTGGACCAATAGGTAACATGATAAATGGAGAAAAGACTGACATTGTCAAGGCTCTCCTCTTGCTTGGATCCACAATTGGTGCTTGTGGAAGCAGCAGCCACAACATCAAGTGATGCACTGCATGAGAGCTCTTTGGCATGTTCCTTCGAGGTCTTAGGTGTGCCTGACCCGACTTGCGGAGTTCTCCGTGATCTTATATGCATGTGGAAAGATGGTCACTGAATAAAGAAGACTGAAGAAAAATTGATGAATTTGAACTACAGTGCTGGTGAAGAGTATAGAAAGTACCACGGATTGCCAAAAGAACGAACAGATCTGTCTTGGAAGGGGTACAGCCAGAATGATCCTCAGAGGCAAGGATGGTGAGACGTCATCTCTTATACTTTGGACATATTATCAGGAGAGACCAGAAGCATGCTTTGTAAAATGGAGGAGCAGTAAAAAAGCAGAGAGTCAATGACAAGATGGATTGACACAGTGACTACAACAATGGGCTCCCACATAAAGACAGTGGAGGTGGTAGTTCAGGGCTAGGGGGTGTTTCGTTCTATGAGTTGAAACTGATTTGGCAGCCGCTAACACCAAACACCACAACAAGAAATCTAATCAAATGAATGCTTGAAATCCTTTCCTTTGCTCCCTAATCACCCATGCTAATCCCCTACTACTTTTACAGTCAGGCGATCCCTTTGTTTGCCCACAGCACTTGTCCTCTAAAGTGAAGCCTAGCCACAATGAATGAAACCAGGCAGCACAAGTTAGAAACCTACCAGGAGCAATCAGGTTTCCACTGGAATCACGTGGCACTTTGCCTTTGAGTTCTCCATACATCAGGATGCTCCCCTACTCCCAGACCTGGGAGGTTTTTGCCTTACCAATTCTGTCACTGACTTGGAATTCTAAATGGGTCCTTGGCACCTGAGGCTGAGAGCTCTACTTGGAATCAGAAGGCTGATTAATTGTACATGTACCCCTCTCCCCTATTTCTTTCTTCCCCTATTTCCTTCTTTCCTTTGTGTTAACTGGGTAGGCTTCTGTCACTGCCCAACCCCTACTCCCACCCTCCCCACCCCCACCGAGTTACAAGCTCATTTGAGACCAGAGACCATACTTTTGACATATTTGTATTCCCCACAGTGCCTTGCCACACCACAGGTGGGCATCAATAAAAGGTTGTTAAATAAATAAATAACCCATACAGAATGATTTATCCTAATTAACTCCCCAGCAGTAGTTCTCTCAGGATGGATTCAATATGTGGTCTCCCCTGTGTTCGAAAAAGGCTCACCTTTTATCTATATCGAATTATGGTTGCCCCAGTTTCGACACTCTTGATCTTGCTCATAAATTGCCTGGGAGGGTCTCTCTATCTGAAATTGTAATGATCTTCCTAACTTTGTACCCAAGAGCCCTCCTGGGCTTCCAGAACACTGGTTTGGTCTCTGTGACTTCTTGAAATATGGTTGAGATGTCACAATATGGTGATCCTAGGCTAGGGGCGCCCTAAGGAAGTTCTATGATAAAGGCACACTTTATCACTGGGGTTCTTGGCACAAATCCAGCATGGGGCACAAGTCAGCTAGCATTGAGCACAAAGAGGTCACCTTTGCATTAGCTATGCTGGAATCATGGCTTTGTCAATGCTTCTACTTCCAACCTAAAACCTGTTTCCCAATCTCATCATTTCTGTGGGAAGAAAAACAAGACCATTACTTCAAAGCCTGCGAGTGGCGCTCAAAGAAGCATCTACGATTTACTTTGATGCTCAGAATAGAGTTTGCTAAGATTGTCCCCCGCAGCTCCTTCCTCTGTCCTTCCTCCTCAGAGTTTCCTTTGAGGTGCTCTTATCTGACTGATCTCATGGGGACTTCTTTTTTGAAAAATCATTTTATTGGGATCTCATAGAACTCTCATCACAATCCATTGTGTCAAGCACATTTGTACATTTGTTGCCCTCGTCATTCTCAAAACATTTGCTTTCTATTTGAGCCCTTGGTATTAGCTCATTTCCCCCCCTCCCTTGAGAACCCTTTATAATTTATAAATTATTATTATTTTTGTCATATTTTAAACTGTCTAACATCTCCTTTCACACATTTTCGCCTTGTCTGCCCCCGCCCCCCCCCCCCCCCCCCCCCCCCCCCCCCCCCCCCCCCCCCAGGAAGGAGTTTATATGTAGATCCTTGTAATTGGTTCCTCCTTTCTACCTCACCTTCCCTCCACCCTCCCATTATCACAACTCTCAGCACTGGTCCTGAAAGGATCAACTGTCCTAGATTCTCTCACAGGGACTTCTTGTCATGTTTGCTTGACTCCTTTGAAATCATTGAGACTGTGGACCAGTGTGTTGGCCACGTGTGAATGATCCAGAGTAGAGCCCTGCTGTAGGATGAGAGAGCCAACTGAGACTGGAAGTCACAGGCTTCTTGGTCTCCGCTGAATTTTCCTTTTACCACCTCCACTTTGGGGACGCAAGTCAGTCCCGGGTAAGGAGAAATGCAAGGGACTTACTTGTCTGTGCCAGGAAACGTGGACGACAGCTGCTTGACACTGCCTGGAAGAGATCCATAGTGCTACCCTTTCCAAAGAAAGATGACTCAACAGAATGCTTCAATGATAGAACAGGATCATTGGAAGCTGCAGGGGCTGAGTATTCCTTGAAAGACTAGGATGGTGACATTTCATCTTGCACAGCTTGGACATGTTGTCAGGAGTGACCACTCCCTGGAGAGGCACATGGTGCGTGGTAAAACCGAGGGGAAGTGAACAAGAGGACGGTCTTGGGCAAGAGGGATGGACACAGCAGCTGCAACACTGGCTCAAGTATAGGAACAATGGTGAGGATGGGCGGTGTTCTGCACTGTTGCTCATGGGGTTGTTATGGATCAGAACCAACTCGGTGAACTTGCCACCACTGCCACCACCACCAACTACCTCAAGGATTCAGCTCAGTATTGAACAGAAAGTCCTCTGCCCGACGAAATTGTGAAACAAAGCCCTGTGGTACCTGGGGCTTATTTTGTATGCCCCTCCCTTCCTTTATAATGTACTGATCTTGTGGTCTTTGTTGTTGTTAGCTGCTGTGGAGTCAGCCATGACTCAGGACCACCCATGTATGACTGCTTCGGACTGTTGTGATACATACAATTTTCATTGGCTGATTTTCAGAAATAAATTATCAGGCACTTTTTTCCCCCCAAGTCTGTCTTCGTATAGAGGCTCTGGTGAAACATGTTCAGCATTATAATAATGCAGTTTCTACTGAGAGGTGGCTGTCTTTGAAAACCATTGACTTGCATGTTGAGAATCCTATCATTAAACCACCACTCTCCTCTCTTATACTTTAGGCCCACTAATATTGGGACCTTTCTTGCCTCAGCTCATCCTTAATGTAAGCAGATTTCTTGTGTCCCTATTTCTGATCCTTGGTTACTGGCATGGGTTGCCTTTTTAATTATTAGTAAACCATTCTATGAGGGACTCTGACAGCTCTTATAGCAATCCGCACATCGATTGTGTCAAACTCATTTGTATATATGGTTTCATCATTGTTTTCAAAACATTTCTTTCTGCTTGAGCCCTTGCTATTAATTCCTCTCCCCTCACCTCCAACACTCTCATGGATCCCTGATAAATTATTATTATTTTCATATATTACACCATCCACTGTATCCTTTCACCCATGTTTCTGTTGTTCATTCCCCTGCGGGGGGTAGGTTATACATCAATCATTGTAGATAGTCCCCCATTTCTCCCCGCCTCCCCATTCCTTTGAGAGATTTATCTGTCCTGGATTCTGTGCCTTGATATTTCTTATCTGTACCAATGTACATGCTCAGGTCTAGCAGGATTTGTAAGATAGAGCTGGGATCAAGATAATGAGGGTGGGGGCAAAAGCACTAAAGAACTAGAGGAATGTTGTTTGTTATGTTGATGCTTTACTACGTCCTAGCTGACTCATTCCTTCCTTGTGACTCTTCTGTGAGGGAATGTACAATTGTGTAAAAGTGGGTTGGACTCTCTTCTCTGATCCTCCATCGTTTGCATCAATATATTTGTTTTGGATTTTCTGATGCCTGTTACCTCATTCGCTTAACACCTCATGATCACACAGATGTGTTTCTTCCATGTGGACTTGTTGCTTCTCTGCTAGATGGCTTTTTAGCTTCAAGCCTTTCAGACCCCAGATACTCTATCTTTTGATAGCCAAGCACCATCAGCTTTCTTCACCACTTTTGCCTTTGTACCCATTTTGACTACAGCAATCTTGTCGGGAAGGTGAGCATCACAGAATGCCAGGTTCTCGTATGGATAGGACATGAAACCACAAGATCTGATTGAAAAACAATCAGAAGGACCATCAGACAGACCTGAAACCATTTATAGGCTTCCCTGCCCCCCCAACCCCCTTTTCTCTTGTCTATCCATATAAGATAGGTGGTACAACCAATCCATATAAGATAGGACAACCAATCCCAAGAAGAAAACTATAGGACTGATGTCTCTGTGAAGACATGGGAGAGGAGGAGGTGGGAGAAAGGGAGGGGGAAACCAACAAACCCAGGGACAAGGGAACAATAAGATATCTAAATTCAATGACAAGGAAGCTGAAAAATGCCTGGTGGGGGTTGTTGATCAAGTGCAAAGTAGCCCAGAGAAAGTACTGAGAGTCGAATGAAGGGTGGGCATGATAGTCGTACAGGAGGAAAGGAAGAAGTTATAGAGAAAAGAACTAGGAGGCAAAAGACATTTATAGTGGTACAAACATAGGCATGTGCATATGTAAATATATAAATATATAACCATAGGGATATAGGTCTATGCACATATATTTATATGTTAAGTACTAAGGTAGCAGATGAGCATTGGGTCTCTATTCAAGTACTCCCTCCATGTAAGGATTGCCTCACGTTCCAGCCCTTGCTTCCTCACAGCTGGTGTTCTGTGTCTTCTGGTTGCAATCTCTTGGGACCTCACCCAAGCCTCTGCTCCATGACTCCAAGTTCCTCCGGAGATTGATCTTGCATGAAGACTAACTAGATTTAGACACAACTCTTGCACGACTGATCATTGCTGTATTCTGTTTAGTGTCACCAAGATAGCAGCTTAAAATAATGAAAAGCTTTGTTTTTTCCCAGCATTATTGATTTATCATGAGTTATGAGTCCCCGAAGAGAAAATATTTAAGAGTGGACTCAGACAAAACCATAATAGGAGTGGCTAGTAAAGGCTCCATCTTCAAGGTAATAAAATAGGACTGCACTCTGTTGTTTTAAATTTATGTTGAAATAAACTAGTTGGATTTTCAGATGACCTGGAAATATCTCCCCTTAATATAGCAGTTTGGGAAACTAAAAAATTTTCTTTGTTGATAACTCCAAGTATAAATAAAGCCTAAGAAGTGATTATTTCATGTGTTTGTGTATCCATTCATTCATTTACGTACTCATGATTTTATGTATTTAGTCATCTTCCAAACATCCCTTGAGCTCATTATGCCCCAGAAACTAGGCCAAGTGTTGGAGATTCAGAGGTAAATAGACTGGGTTCTAGCTTCAAGAAACAATTCTTGTGGAAGAAGAGGCAGATGGTGGCAATGCATGTACATCAAGGGTTGAAAACAGCCCCCGAGAAGGTCCCCAATGGTCCCCGCCTTGTGATATCCTTCTTTTGTGTGATACTCACTCTTTGGGTGGTCTGGACCTAGTGGATCACTTCTCATGAGCAGAGCACAGCAAAAATGATGGGGTGCTACTTCTGGGTTACAAAAAATTGGTTTTCTTCTTGAGCAACCCTCTGTCAGCTTATCTTTCACATCTTTGGAAAATCTCCTCTGTGGAGACATCCAGGTAGCACAGACTGGTGTCTTCAGTCAACAGCCAGTGAAGACTTGAAGTTTTCCAACTGCTATGGGAGTGAGCTTCAAACTGGATCCTACTCCTTCGGTGAGCCTTACGATGACTAACACTCAATTTTACATGTGGATTGTAACATCATGGGGGTCCCTGAGCCAGAAGTATGTGGGAACTACTGACACACACACAGAAACCCTGAGAGAATAACTGTTCATTGTTTTAAGCTACAAGGTTTTAGAGTACTTTGTTATGCAGCAATAGCCAACCAAATACAGCATGGCACTTTGATAGATAAATCGTATACTGAGGTGGGAGTGATTGAATCTGCCTGGAGCAGTTAGGCAAGATTTTTCTAAGGAGTTGTGGTTCTCTGGCTGGGAACAAGGAGTCTGGATGATGAGTGGTGACCCAGTCTTAACCTTCCTTCATCTCCTAGTGCTATTGCACTGCCTTCCGGCTCATTCCAAAGAGTCTTTCACCTTTTGCAAATAGCCTGAGCCATGTTGTCCCATAACTCTGGGACTACAAAAGATGTGTGGTTGCCTTCCTTTCCCACATGCCTCTCTCTCTCTCCCAGCTACACGGCGGACTGGACTCTGTCCTGGCTATTTCTCCCAGATCCCCAGATCCCCGGCTAGTAGTTTTATTTCCCCAAAGGCGCCTCAGATTTTTCATCTTTCATTTGCAAAGTCTACTCAGCACCACTCTGCATATCTCCTTGTGCCCTCCTCAATTAAAAATGACACAAAAGCAAAGGAGACACAGAGCTCTTTGAAAAAGCTTCCAGATACAAACTTTTTAATGAAGACAGAATATAAAGAGCCCGTCTTATCTCTCCGATGCGACTCCCATGTGCTGTAATCAAGCAGAATTAATTAAAAGCAATCAAGTGGTGAGTTGGCATGGGGGCCTGCGGCACCACTCTTTCATCTTAGCCACACGATTGCTCTCCCCACGGGGGTGGGACTTTGGGCAGGAAGTGCAGTGGGCCCAGACCTGGGAAGGAACCAGTTCACCCAACAAGTTAGAATGCCAGGGTGGATGACCTGTGCTTCTGGAGGTCCTGCCCTGGGGAAACATGTTTGGATGAAGGGATTAGATCTGGGGTTTCCAGCCTGTCAATGGACCTTGTAGGCCAGGCAGTATTTTGTTGCAGAGGGCTGTTACCAAGGGATGCATGATAGCCCCCCACAGGTGTGACAACCAAATGTGTCTGCTGACCCTGTTAAATGTCAGCAAAAAGGCCCTTGTAGAGAACCTCAGATTCAGAAGAGGGATTTTTCATCAGTACATTATGTCACCTGGATCAGGACAACTTCCAGTCTCTGTGGCCCTTGGGTCACTGGTGTAGCTTAATGTTGACCGTGACTCTCTGGCTTGAAATGGCATTGAAAGTATTCTTATGGACAGTATATGATATGACACAATAATAATAATTCATAAATTATCAAGCGTTCATGAGGGAGGAGGGAGTGGGTGGGAGGGGAATGAGGAGATGATACCAAGGGCTTAAGTAGAAAGCAAATGTTTTGAGATTTATGAAGGCAGGAAATGTACAAATGTACTTGGCACGCAATAGATGTATGTATGGAATGTGATAAGAATTGCATGAGCCCCCAATAAAATGATTTAAAAAAAGAAAAGAGAAGACAATATTCTTAAAAAAATTTAAAAAAACAAAGAAAAGAAAATATTCTTATGGTGGGGTCAAGAAGGCAGTCACAAAACAAGATGAAGCATTAAGTCGTAAAGGGATCCTGGTACTGGAAGTTTAGTCTGTAAGAGTTATTTAAGATGCAGGAAGGTCTCTCCCAGGTGATATTTACGACCACTGGCAAACATTTCACCATCTTTTGTCGACCCCTTCTTTTACCCCCAACACATAGCAGCAAATGGAGGTGGTATATCTACCAGTGGTGGCCAGGCATGAAAAGTGTCATCTCCTTTTGGTTATGTATATTAGAATCCTAACCCCTATCCTTGAGGCTATATTCCTGCTTGGTTATAGGGCTTTCTTTGTTGTGTTCATTATGTCACATCTGTATAAGGTGTGTTTTAAACCTAATTATGTCTAAGTTATACAAAGGGCAGATTAGAAGTGGAGGCATATACTGGGGAAGATAAATGCCACAGCAGGATTGACAAGGAATTGAGGAGTGGCCAGGCTCTTGACCAGAAGGGAATGAAAATGGCCAAGACCCTGATTTAGATGCGCAGCCTCTACAACTTTGAGGAAACAAATTTCTGTTCTTGGAAGCCACCCCCTTCTGTGAGAGCAGGGGATCATTGAAAACAGCAGATTCTGACTTCTTTGCTCACAAATGTCTCAGGGGACCTTGGCATTTTTGGCAGTTGCCATGCCTCTAGCATGAAAGATTTGCTAGACTTTTCCCCACAACACCATGAATGTATTCAGAATAGTACTGTCCTTGTCCTGCAATAAGAGATTAGACGGATAAAGTAAGACCCTAGTTAATAACCTGCAGGGGCATGATCAAGCCTATGATGGCACCAAGGGAATGCAAGTTTTCACCCAGTAACCCCATTTCGGAGATAAAGAAAGACAGAATGTTGAAACATCGCCTAATGTAAAGTAGCAGAGGCTGAAGCATTCCTGGTCCCCAAGCATAGAGGAAGAGGAGGAGTTTCTGTCCTGGATTGTGTGCTGCAAAGTCTTTTGTCTGCCCATCGATTATCTATCTTTTTGAGCCTCCCCATTGGAGTGGCTACTTTCTGGATGGAGGAGTCTACCTGGATAGTGATAGGAGAAATGGGTGACCTTTAAAGGTGCTGAGGAGACTCACGTTTCTCAAATCCCCATTACGTGCTGGATACCAAGCTCAGATTTCATTTACCTTAACAGTCCTGAGAAATAGCCATCATTATCTTCTGTTATAGTGAAGGAAACTGAAGCAACTATCATAGTGGTTCTCAACATTCTTAATGCCGTGACCCTTTCATACAGTTCCTCCTGTTGTGGTGATCCCCCCCACCCATAAAATTATTTTCGTTGCTATTTCATAACTGTCATTTTGCAGCTGTTATGGATTGGGCAGCCCCTGTGGAAGGATCATTTGACCCCCTAAACCACAGATTGAGAAGTGTTGAACTAGAAGAAGCAGAGCCAGGATCCCTGTCAGCAGACTCCAGGGAGTCTTTCTCTCTTGTGGTCTTTCTCTCTGACTCATCTCTTTATGTTCATACAGTGGGTTTATGGCTGTGGGTCGGAGAACAGGTCAGAGAAAGGCTGCTGATGGGAGGACGTATAATGGACTCCTAAAACCAGAGTCAGCAGGGACAGGCTGCCTAGGCCACCTCTGGTCCACCTACATCAGTCCACTTAGGGTCCTTCTAGGCTTCTTCATTTCAAGTTGAAGAATAATTTGACTGTTCTCTTGCTTTTATCACCTCCTTAGCTCATAAAGCCACACTCCATCTTTTACTTACAAATTATAGAAAGGTTCTTCAGTTAAGAGTTACTCTTTTTTTTTTTTAAGAGTTGCTCTCAATGCATCTGTATTGGGGTGAGTGTTTTGAGAAACCAAACCCAAAACAATCATACATGTATAAGAAAGAGCTTTATGAAATGGGGTGTCAACAAACCCACGGACAAGGGAACAACAAGTGATCTAAAATTGATGGTGAAGAGGACCTAGGATGCCTAGTGGGGCTTAATCAAGGGAAATGTATCCCAGAGGAATTACTCTAATGCCATGGTCGGCAAACTGCGGCTCATGGGCTCTATGCAGCTCTTTCAGTGTGAAAACATTTGAAGGTTATTATTTCAGATCACAGTGATTTCATTTGTTCAGAAAACATATTTAAGGCTCTAGAATTTTAAAGTTGCTAGGAGGGACAGGATTGACTCTTTAATCTCAAGAGTTTGCTCTAACCTGATTGAAGGCTGAAGTGGGACAAGACGAAAGTAAAAGGAAATGGAAAGTCTAGGAGGCAAAGGAGTTTTATACAGGTCTAAATACAGGCATTTACATATGTATATATATTTATATATGACAATTGGTAAATAGATCTATGTGCACATATTTATATGTTAAATATTAAGGTAGCAGACAGACATTGGACTTAGACTCAAGTACTCCCACAATGCAAGACCACTTTGTTCTGCTAACCTGCAGACATGTTCACTAAAGACAAAATGGATACATAGGAAATGTGCTGAAGAAACTGATGATGTGTAGCTATCAAAAGCTATAGCACCTGGGGTCTTAAAGGCTTAAGATAAGCAAGTGGCCATGAAGCTGAGACTCAACCAAGCCTACATGGAAGAAGTACACAACCCTGTGTGATCATGAGGTGTCAATAGAATCAGGAATCAGGCTTCAAAGTTCTAGAACAAAAAATCATATCAATGTGAATATGGAGGCATATGGAGTGGAGGCCCAAATCCCATCTGTAGACAACTGGACATCCCCTTAAAGAAGAGTGATGAGGAAAAGATGGGTCAGTGAGGGTGCAGTATAGAACCAACAAAACATACAATTTTTCAGAAGTTCTTTAATGCTTCCTCCCCTTGACTATCATGACCTCTATTCTACCTTATAAATCCTGCTAGACCTGAGCATGTACACTGGTACAGATAAGAGCTCAAAACACAGGGAATCCAGGACAGATAACCCCCTAAAGACCAATATTGAGAGTAGCAATGCCAGGAAGGTAAGGGAAAGGTGGGGGGAGAGAGGAGGAGCCAAACACAATGAATTTCCAGGTATTTATAGATAGCAGGAGGATAGAGAACAGAACAGGGAGACAGTGGTTGGTATAAGACATGAAAAAAGAGATAAATTATTACGGGTCCATGAGGGAAAGTGGGAGAGGGGGAAAATGAGCTCATACTAAGGGCTCAAGTAGAAAGAAAATGTTTTAAAGTTGGTATGAACAAATGTGATTGGCACAATGGATGGATGTATGGATTGTAATAAGAACTATAAGAGCTCCTCAATAAAATGATTTTTTTTTTTTACAAAAAGCTTTATATCAAGAAGGACTCATATTAGGAATGCACCCCAGCTCAGCCTAACAAAAGTCTGTGAGTCTGATGCTAGCCAGCACCTTCTTCAGAGTCATGTAGCTGCAAGTCATTGACACAGAAAGGTGAAAGGGATACAGAAAAACCAGAGATGTGGATGCAGGGTCACCTGGATCCAAGGTCCGTGGAAACATGGCAGGGCACAGGCAGCCCTCAGGATCAGACAGTCCACATGGGGCTTCCTCTGGAGGCAGGCAGAGAGGCTCAGGTAGCAGGAAGGTGAGAGGTAGAAAGAAATAGGGATTCTCAGTGAATGTCTTATAACAAGATACCCCCCTCCACCACCCAGGGAGGCATCATCAGCCTGTGACCTGAGTGACAGGTTGGGCTCAGCTCCTACGCTTCCATGTAAAGTTAAGTGGACGTAAAATCTAACTGCTATAGCAACTGTCTCTGGTCCCTGGGGCTGACTTCTCTAGAGAAGCAAAACCAGTACACACATATGTATATACACACTTATTAATTTATACTGGTTTCGGATATACATATATACACACAGGCTCTATATGATTATATGATATACACAAACTGGATCTATATGCTTTATAGAATATAGATACATACTATATTTGTGTATATATATCTACACATACAAACACACACATATATTTTGTCTTTTTCTAGTGGTTATGAATTGAGCTGTCAACTACAAGATCGCAGTGCAAAACCAACAGCCACTCTGCTGGAGAAAGATAGGGCTTTCTATTCCATTAAAGATTTACAGTCTTAAAAACTCCCTGGATTAGATCTAGATGTAGATGTAGATAGATAAAAATATAGATATAGAAAGTGGGAAGAGAGAGACAGAAGACCAAGAAGTTTATATCAAGGAAATACCTCACACAATCGCAGAAATAAGCAAATACCAAGTCTGTGGGCAATACAATCAAGCTAGGGGCCTCTCCTGACTCCCGGAACTGCAGGGATTGGTTAAACCAAGACCGATGGGTCAGATATGATGACTTCTAACTGCAGAAGCTATTGAATCCCTGGTTGGCAGGTATGATGACAAGCGACGGACAATTCCCAGAATCAGTAGGCAATACAGCAGGCTAGTGTCTCAAATCTAAAGAACCAAATGTCAGATGATGAGTGAGATGTGGGATCCAGACCGAGAAATCTGCAAGAAAGCTTTTCCACATACACTGGAAGCAGATCACACCTTGGATGACATCGTCCCTCCTAGAGATTCACAGCCAAACTACTGATAATCATGGCCTTGCCACGTTGACCCAAGCCTTACCTATGGCATCACATCAGGTCTGGTTCTGTAGTAGGTCAAATGGTGACCTTAAAAAGGTCAAAGCTTGAAACCTGTACATATAATCTGAATTGGGAAAAGAGTCTTTGCAGAGGTAATTAAAAGAAGGCTCTGGAGAGGAAATTATCCTGGATCAGCCTGAAACGCCAAGACACGATGCTTAGAAGAGACCACCAGAAAACTCAGAGAGAGCTGGGAAGAGAGTTATATGAAGATGTAGGTGAGATTGAAACCATGGAGCCAAGGAATGCAGGGAGCCACAAGAAGCTGGCAGGGGCAAGGTTTGATGCTCCCTCCAAAACTTCCCCCCAAGCAGGACCTCGGGCTTATTTTCATCTAGATTTTGCACAGCTGGCCTCTAGACCTATGAGGCAACACATTTCTGTTATTATAAGTGACCAAGTTTGTGGTAGTTTATTATGAAAACCTTAGAAAATAAATACAGTTCCCCAGGTGTCTTAATTATCTAGTGTTGCTGTAACAGAAATAGCTGCTTCCAGGGGCTTTAACAAACAAATTATTTTTTAAACAAGTTAGGAGCCCAGGCATTTAAATTCAGGCCAATGATGCTAGAGAAAAGCTTTCTCTCTGAGCCTGGGGTGGGGTAGGGAGAGGAGACTTTTGTCTTTCCAGCTTCTGTTTCCTGGTTCTTTGTTGAACTCATGTGGCATGGCATTGTTCTTCTACCATCTGTGCTTCTCTGCCTTAATCTGCTCTTTATATCTCTCCATGGTAATTCTACTCAGATATGGACTCTTATGTGGTAGTCATGTACTTCTGTGTCAATTTCATGATTGGGAGTCTAGAGGTGAAGTCTAGCCTGTCAGTCTGGAGATAGCCAATAAGACCTCAGTGTGGGCATGGCTTTCTCCTGAGAATTCTGGGAAGTCTTGCAGTATTTCCCAATTGGAGAAGAGAGACTTGATTGAGTCTCAGATGAACTACTGACAAGATGAGATGACAACATGCTGATTCCTGGAGAATGGAAGAGCTGGAGGAGAGGCCACTTGGGCTTGTCCCGAGGGAGTCAAAACTCTGGGGCTGGAGAAGCCATGTGGAGACTCCTGCCAGAGCTTAGATGCTTGGGAGGCCCTGTAGAGACCCCTGCCAGCCTTGAGATGCTTCTATTGCCACTGGATGCTGCTGATGAACCCTGAGCCATGGAAGCGAGGAGTCATGGGGAGACTGCTGCCAGCACCGGGATGCTTCTGCCTCTATTGCCACTGAACACACAAGACTCTGTACCTCCTGGCCTATGATTGTCCTGGTGTCATTGCACACGTTTCACGAGTCAGGAGACTTTATAGACCGGTCTTGGACATGTGAGCTAATACCGAACTTATAACCTTGGGCTGGACTGGGTTGGGATGCTTTCTCAATGTTCCGTTCCTCTTATATATAAACCTTTCCCCTATATCCATATGTGTGTTTATGAATTTGCTTCTCTAACACACTTAACAACAAAGAAAACCCATTCTCAAAAAGGACCCTCGCCACAGATATACTCCCCTGCTCTCAAGGTGATTCTGACTCATGGTGGTGGTTAGGTGCCCACAAGTTGGTTCCAACTCGGCACCCCAATGTGGACCAGAAGGAAACAGCGGCTGTTCCTGTGCCATCCTCCCAGTTATTCCTACGTTTGGACTTCCTATTTCTAGCTGTTCCTCCACTTGTCCAAGCATCATCTCCTTCTCTAGGGACCAGTCTCTCCCGACATGGTCAAAGCACATGAGATGAAGTCTCACCACCCTTGCCTCTACGGAGGAGAATTACGTCTGTACTTCTCCCAAGGCTGACTTGTTTGTTCATTTGGCAGTCCGCGGCACTTTCAATATTCCTTACCAGCACCACGAGACACACGTATCACTTCTACTTTGACTTTTCTTATTCCTGGTCCAACTTTCACGTGCATAGAAAGTGACTGAAAATTCCATGGTTAAAAAAAAAAAAGAAAGAGAAAGGAAAATTCCATAGTTTAGGAGAGGTGCACCTTCGCCCTCAGAGTAACACCCTTGGTTTTCAACACTTTAAACAAGGTCTTGTGCCGCAGAGTGACCCAATGAAGAATGTTTGAACTCTTGACTGGGCTTCCATGACCATGGATTGTGGATCAGATCAACAAAAAGACAATCTAATTTTTAAAATGGGTAAAGACTTTAAATAGACATTTCTCCAAAGAATATATGCAAATAGCCAGAAAGGACACAGCAAAATGCTCAGCATCATTAGTCATTAGGAAAATGCAAATAAACACAGGACCATACTGTTTCATCCCACCAGGATGGCTAGTATCAAGAAAAGGGAAGCTAGAAAATGTTGGAGAGGATATGGAGAACATGGGACCTTCATCTAGTGCTGAGAGCGTTGTAAAGTGGTGTGGCTATTGTGAAGAGCAGTTGGGTAGTGTGGCAGTCACCTAATCTGGTGTCAATTTGAGGATTAAGAGTGTAGAGGTGGAGTATAGCCT
Source organism: Nesogale talazaci (assembly GCA_004026705.1). NCBI lineage: Eukaryota > Metazoa > Chordata > Mammalia > Afrosoricida > Tenrecidae > Nesogale > Nesogale talazaci. Next base: position 90,493 of record PVJH01005815.1, read on the forward strand.
GTCAATCTGGAGATAACCAATGAAACCTCTCTGTGGGCATGACCTTCCCCTCTGAGAATTCGGGGCATTCCGACAGTATTTCCCCTTTGGAGGTGGGAGACTCACAGCTCACTCCCTGGGAGACATTGCAGCTGACAAGACACATGGCAGCATGCTGATAGAACCTGAGCCCTGGAAACTAGAGAAGCCATGGGGAGACCCCTGCCAGCACTGAGATGTTTCTATCACCACTGGATACACAAGACTCTCACCCACTGGCCTGTGATTGTCCTGGTGTCATTGCATGTGCTTCATGAGTCTGAAGAGGACTGACAGATTGGTATTGAACATATGGGTTAATATTGGACTCTGGACTGGCCAGGGCTGGGATGTTTTCTCAATGTTCAATTGCTCTTGCATACAAACCTCTTTCTTATACACATATTCACGCTTATTATTATTTTTTCTCTAGTCTACCTGGACTAACACAGGTAATTTCCGAGAATGTTCAACATGGAATTGCTATGATGCAGTGCTGTTGGGTGGTGTAAAGTAAAGTCTGACTCATGTCGTTGCTATTGTTAGGTGTCATGGAGTTGGGTCCAACCCACAGTGACTTGTAAAGACAACAGAAGGAAAAGCTTCCTTGTCCTGCACCATCCTCATCACTGTCCATAGGCTGGGGCCCATTGTTCCTATATGACAGCCCAGTGGGTCTCCACCTTCCTCATGCCGCCACCCTTTCACACAGTTCCTCCTATGGTGGTGACCCCCAACCATAAAATTATTTTTGTTGCAACTTCGTCACTGTAATTTTTCTACTGTTATGAATCAGGTGACCCCTGTGAAAGGGTCATTCAACCTCCCAAGGGGCCACAGCCCATAGGTTGAAAACCGCTGCTCTAACTCATTCTAACTCATAGACATTCCATATGACAGCGTCAAACTGTCCTGTAGGACTTTCTTGGCTGCAATCTCTGTGGACACACATTGCCAGGTATTTCTCTTGAGGTATCTCTGGGTAGTTGGAATAACCAGCTTTTCAGCAAATGACCCAACAGCTCTTGGCTGTGAGAATTGCCAAATGGCCCAGCAATTCCATTCCTAGATACACACTCAAAGACCTGGAAGCTGGGACTCAAACAAATATCTGCACAACAACGTTTGCCTCACCTTTATTCACAATAGCTAAAGGTGGAAGCAACTCAAGTGTTCATTAACACCTGGATAAATAAAATATGGATTATCCATACAATAGAATCTTACCATAAAGAGAAAGAAAGCCCTGATGCATTTCCAGACACAGATGAACCTTGACTATATTACCCTCCACCTGACATCAAGTGGAAACATTATGCTCAGTGGAAAACCTGTTGGGTCACTGTTCAAAACCACCAGCTCCTCACCAGGAGGCTTTTGACTCATGTAAAGAATTGCAGTTTTGGGAAGCTCCAGGGCCATTCTACCCTGTCCTATAGAATCACCATGAGGTAGAATCGACTGGGTGACCATTGAATTAAATGTAATACGTCTTACACAAAGGGCAATCTATTTCATGATCCCATGTTATCTGAATTGTCCAGCGTTTGCAAATGCACAGATATGAGCATTTTTTTTTGCTGGCTTCCAGAGGCAGAAGGAAGAGAGATGGGGAGTCAATCTTAAGAGGTACTGAACTTCTGCTTATGATGATGAACACCTTGTAAATCATAGTGATGGGTCGGTGATAGAATTGTCAGTGTTTTCTTCTGTTGTACACAGGTTCACTGTGAGTCAGAATTGATTCAATTGCACTCAACCAGAGAACAACAATGGTGGCTGTGAGGACCCTTCATGGTGAGAAGGTTAAGCACTAGGCTTATAGCCTAAAGGTTGGTGGTTTGAATCTACCGAACTGCTACCCAGGAGAGAGACCTGGGCTGATAGTCCCTCAAACCCTATGGGACAGTTCTACGCTGCTGCAATGCAGTACACTGAGTTGAAAACAATTCAATGACACCCAACAACAGCAACAGTCATGCTTGCACAGCGTGGTTAATATAATTAAAGTCACTGAAATATACACTTAAAAGTGGTCAAGATGGCACATATTTTGTGAGATATAATTACCACAATAAAACAAGAGAGTCCAGGTGGAATAACTTGGTGTTCGTTGCTGCTCCTTCTTGCACCCATGGTCAACACACTTGATGGAATGTTCCTCCTACCCTCACTGCGATGACAAAACATGTAGAGTGCTACAAAGCACATGAAAGTCCTTCACTGTGTGATTGATGCAGGGGGCATAAAGTTGCATCCAGCTAGAGAGGCAGCCAGAAGCTAGATCCCAGTGGACCCTATATGTCATATTAAGGATTTTTTAATTCATCCTTAGGATCATGGGAAGCCCCCAAAGGCTTACAGGAGTATAATCACATAATAAATTATGTTTTAGAATTTCTTCCTGGATGTTGGATGAGGCATGGATTGGATAGGGCAAGGGCCAAAGGCCAAGGTGAGGGGATTGGGTTCTGAGCTGTTTTCTTTTTTGTTTGTTTTTAGCACAGATATAGATAGTAGAGTGGGCCCTCTGAGAGAAGTCTATAAAATAGGACAAATTGGTCTTGGTGCCAGATGGGAGTCCCTGGTTGGTGTAGAGTCAATCTGTTTAGCTACTAGCCAAAGGGTTACAGTTTCAAGTCCACAGAAAAGTGTCTTTGAAGAAAGCCTTGGTGATCTGCTTTTAAGTCAGCTGCTGAAACCCTTTGGAGTGCAGTTCTATGCTGCTCCACAGGGGGCTACCAGGAGTTAGAATTGACTGAAAGAAGGGCAATTTTTATGGTTGTTTGGGAGATGCCTGAGGAAGTGTGATGGATAGGGGAGATGAAGTCCCAGGGCTCTGGTTTGAGCACTAGGAGGCCACTCGGGTGCCATCCACTCAGACGGAGAAGACAGCAGACAGTCTGAGTCCTCTCTTTAGCAGGCCCTTATGTAATCACCACAGGCTGTCTGTCCCGTCTAACTACAAGGTGGACCATTCCCAAATGGTCTGTTCTTGTATGGGTAAGGAAGCACGCCACCCGGGAGGAGAATCAGCCCTCAGGGAGCCATGCAAGCCACAGGGGAAATGGGGCTTGTCATAGTGGACCTGTGGATTATTGAAGTTCTTTAGGCTTTTGAATTTTTTATTGGTCACCAAGGCCTCTGTGTTTATGTCTTATCTCCATTAGAAAATTCATCGCAGAACCTTTTTTGCCTTTTCTTTAAAAATCAGGCCAGTGACATTAAGCTTCCCTCTCAACATCCTGGAGAGGCCAGAGGCCAGTGACTTCAGTGCCAGCCCTTGATTGTGACTTTGAGATGCGTAGACACCTCCATGTCACCGTGAGGTACTTAACCGCTGTTGGCAACTTCTGTTTGCTGAAATTGACAACTGGGAAGAGAAGCAGCTTTGGGGTCTGGGGCAGGAGCCAGGACTGAGTCAATATTTGGTTTCCATTGAGAATAAATTCAGAATCGCAAAGCTAATCGGGACTGCCCCTTGGCAGGGCGCCTCCCAGTTCAGGCCCTGGTCACCTGTCACCTGAGCCATTCTGAAGTGTCTTAGCAGATTCTCTTCCTTCCTTTCCCTCATCGTCCCTCATATACAACAGCTGTGGGACGCTCTGGCTCAAGGACCAGGAAATCATGTTCTCATCCCCCGACATTGGGCCGCCCACAGAGCCTTTCGCCTGATAGAACACCTTGTCCTGAAGCCTCTTCCTGGTCTTCACTTACTCTCTGCTTTTCTGTGCTGACACCTTGCTAGACCTTGTCCTGACCCTGCTTATTTCCATCTCGATCTTCGTTGGATTCCCTGCTGAAGAAAGCTTCCTGCTTCCTCTTTTCTGGATCTCTGAGAGTCTTTGTATTCATTACGTGTGTAGACCCTGGGATAAGACCCCGGCTCTGTCACAAGTTGGGTCTGTCACTTACATGAAATAAAATATAGAAAGTGCTAACCCAGAGCCTGACATGTAATAACTGTGTAGGTAATTTGTCCTGTGACAGTCTTACTATTCCTAGGTATTAAAAAACACTAAACTCATGATCAAGTGAATTCTGACTCACAGTGACCCTATGGATGGAGCAGACTTGTCCATGTGGGTTTCCAAGGCTGGAAAACCTTCATGGGAGCAGAAGTCTGATTTTTCTCCCACAGAGTGGTTGGTGGATTTGAACTTCTGACCTTGTGGTTATCAACCCAATGTGTACCAAGGTGTAACCCACTATACCAGGAGGGCCCCTATGCATCACTTCTTTTTATTGCCGTTATCACTTCTTTCAAGAATTCTTTCCTGAAGAACATCAGACTGGTCTCACTGACTTCTGGTCATTCACAGGTAATAAAACCTCCCTGGAAAATCGGTTGAGGGCAGGAGACTTTTCAAAGTCTCGGAACCTATTGATAGAATCAGGATTAATTTTTTCTATTTCTGACTCCTTTGAGCCCAATATTCAGTATTTTTTTGGTGAACTATTCAAGAATTGAGGATTTCTCTTAATATTAGCCCACCCATCCCTCTACTCACTCACTCATCCATGCATGCATATACCCATCTATACTCTTTTTCCCTTCAATCCATCCATCCATCCACTCACTCACTTATCCATGCATGCACTGGCCATCTATATTTTACTCTCTTTAGTCCATCCATCCATCCATCCATCCATCCATCCATCTATCTTTCCATTCATTTTTCCAACCATCCCCTCAACCATTCAGCAATATTTTGAATACCTATTATGTGCAAAATGGAGTCCTGGTAAAATAGTAGCTATGCATTGGGCTGCTACCCATAAGGTCGGAAGTTCAAAACTACAAGCTGCTCAGCAGGAGAAAGACAGGGGCTTTCTACTCCTGCAAAGCATTGCAGTTTCAGGAACACCCAGGGGCAATTCTACCCTACCCTATAGATCACTATGAGTCAGCATTAACAAGATAGCAGTGAGTTTGGTTTTGGGTATTATGTGCCAGACACTGTGTTAGGAGGAGTGTGGTGGACGAGACCCTGCCATAGTCCAGTGGAGAGACAGACACTTACAGAGGCAATTATAATACAGGGTCACACGTGCTCTGATGAGGGAAGCCTTCCCAGAGGAAGCGAGCCAGGATGACTAAACATTGACCAGGTGAGTGGGAGTTTCAGGTAAAGAGTACTTCCATTGAGGCAACTGTGTGAAAGGACTCAGAGGTGAAAGAAGGATAGGGCTTTGGAAAGCTGGATGGGATGTGGTATGCATGCATGCTTATATATGAGTATTTGCTTTTGTGCACTTATGTATCCATATTGAAGGTAGAACCATAGGATGAGGCTGGAGAGGAAGCCAGAGTCCATGATATACAGGGATTTATAAGCCATACTAAGGATTTTGGACTTGCACTTACAGGCAAGGAAAAAATGTCGAGAAAGAGAGTGGGAGTGTTTCAGTAGCAGAATAGTCTGATCGGATTTACAATTTAGAAATATCGTGTTGGCTGCAGTACAGAGAAGGGAAAGAGGCTGATTTGTCTGTCTCTGGGACAGAGAATCTTCCTCAGTTCCTTCTTTAAGCACGCCCGCGTCTACCTGGGCTTGAATCCCATCAGCCCTGTTTTGTTGCTAGCTCTGCCCCTGGACTCCCTCTCTTGTTTTGAGCTGTTGGCACAGTTCCTGCTCAAAATGGGCAAATGAGCAAAGCCAAGATCTTACCACTCTCTGGACAGTCTGAGGACTCTTGCCCACTTGACTGAGTCTCTTGAATATTGATTTTTGACTGCCTGTCTGGGTTGATCTTGAGAAAACCGCATATCTTTGAACCATACACTTTGGACCACTGGATAGCACTGAATCACCTAGCCAATGATTTGTCTCAAACATCGACTGGTTTTCTACTATGCCTTGCAGTGATGTGCTATATCCTGGGTACTTAGTGGCAAGCAAAACCAGTATAACTCCAGTGCCTATGACAATTCCAAGAACTGATCATCATCAAACATGAATTATCCGATTTAATAAGGTACCAACTATGTGACAAAGGGAACTTGACTTGCATCAGATGGAATGTCAGGTCTTTTCTTTATGTTCCTTCTTATCCTGCATTGCTGCCGCCCTGGCTTCTAGCTTATTTGACTGACCTAGAATGGCCACATCTACAAGGTCTCTCACTGCCCTTTGGCTACCAGTTGGGCTCAGTCAGAGGGAATCCCTAGCAGGAGATGAGAGAGTGAGAGGAGAGTGACACTGGGAAATGTAGTTCTCAACCTCTTCCAGGTGGCCCTGGGCTGGTTGCTTCTGTTTTTGTGATCCCTCATCTTTTTAACCAAGTGCTGGTGGTCCTCTTTGGTCTTGCTCAAGGAATATTCTAAATAATACTTCTATCAAATATCTTGAATTACCCTAATGTGCTTGTGCCATTGTTTTCTGCCAGGACCCAATGAATACAGATGGCAAAATAAAACCTTCTGAGGAAGTGACATTTAAGCTAGACTTGTGGGATGCGAAGGAGCCAGCCATGTGAAGAACGGGGGAGGAATGACACTCCAGGCAGAAGGAAATTGTGTGTGAAAACCAAGGTGGAAAGAGATCATTGTGGTGTTCAAGGCACAGAGAGAAGGGCAATGGGTCTAGGGCAGAGGGAGTAAGGGAGATGGCAGGAAAGATATTTAGGAGCTGGCTAGGTGCAGTGACTGGTGTTTTGTGAGCCTGGTAAAAAATCTGGATTTCATCCTCACCTCAGCTAGACAGGTCCATCTTCCTGGTCATTTCTGGCCTCTTGGAAGACTTTCCAGAGATAAACATGATGACTAATGTTCATTAGAGGGGCATTGGTGTGTCCATGATAGTATTTTCCCCTTCCATGTAGAAGACCTTGGTTCCATTCCCAACCACTGTAATTCATGTGCAACCATAATTTAGCTGTCAGGATTTGGATGCTGCTGTGATGCTGAGTGCCTAGCAGCAAAGCTTCTGGACAAAGATGGCCTGGGAAGAAAGGCCTGGTGATCAACCTTCCAAAGTCAATGAAAACCTTATGCTTCGCAAGGGTCTCATCTCACCTGTAGTCGATCATTCCATTCCATTGTGCATGGGATAGCTGTGAGTGATTCTGTAGCAGTGGTCAATACTAGCAATACATGATTAACCTCCCCGGTGGGCCAGGCACTCTCCTGTGTACTTTAGATGCACTGGTTCATTTAATCCTTCAACAATCTCCTTGGCCTTACTCTTTCCCACACTTTGCAGAGATGTCAACTGGGGTTCAGAGAGCTTGAATAATTTATCCAATGGAATGGCTGGGATTTGAGAAGTCAGGTAGTCTGGAGCCCGGGCTTAACTTAATCCCTTGGCAATAGCTCTATAAAACACTATTATTGGGAAGACCGCTACTCCAACTTGTTCTTTATTTTATAGGACTCTATACACCTATACTGGTTCCCTTTATCAATAACCTCTAATGGTTTTCTGTTTTTGTTAACTGCTTAATAAACTGTGCACATTTATTCGGCTCTCTGAACTATCTATAGCCTGGAAGACCTCCATGGAGTCTTCTAATTTTCCACTACCCATAGAAATGAGGAGAGGAGTGAGCACAAAGAAAGAGCTCAGAAACACTTTTTGAATGCATGCTTGATTTAAATTAAACAATGAGTGTAAAGTAATAATGCCTAGAAAATAGAAGGTGTTTAACAGATGGAACCTGTCACTTGTGCTTATTCGGAGGGAAGCACGAAGGAAGAAAATTAGTTTCCTAGGAAATGGATCAAACATGAGGCCCTTAGATCACCATACTAGGTCATCTCCATGGTGCCTGCCGCCCAGGACTCTGTCTTAGTCAAAGGTGCTAGAGAGCGAATTAGAGGAGAGCAGTATTGTTTTCCTACCCAGCACTGAACACTGCTGTTTTCTCTCAAGAATCTAGTATGTTGTAGCTGCAAGTTTGGGAAGCCTATGCTTTTTTCCCAGATGTATCTCCTCTTGGAAGGATGAGTTGGGTAACTGCTTCACCCTGTGGGAAGGAACACTTCCTTTTATTGATCCTGGATTTACCTCCTGCAAGTTTGAACTTCCCCCCGACCCCCCATTCACCCTCATTTCTTTATCTTCTGGAACAAACACCTGGGAAGGGCGAGCAACCCCCTATCCCCCATGCACCAATGCTGCTATTGGTCCCCCAAGAGCTCCCCCCTCCTCTGCCAGCCCCACACACCTCGCATGGGACTCGATTGTTCCTCCTGAGAGACCTGGTGGTTTACCCTGGCCTTCAAGCCTTTTCTTCCTTCTCTCCTCGGGAAGGTGGAAAGGGTAGAACAGCCTTCTAAAAAAATTTTTTCCTCAAAATGAAGGCAATTTTTAGGAAAGAAGCAAAAAACACAGTGTTCAAATTGCCCAGTGACCAATGCATGAAACCCGCCATTGAAGCAGAGAAGCAGCTCTCCATGTCTCTGGTTCTCAGGCATCGAGCAAACCATGCTCATTTTTCAAATGGTTGGCTCACTCTCCACCTGGTTTCTTGCCTGTCCTTTGGCCAGGTGGTTTCCAGAGACTTGGCTGCTTCCTTGTAAAAACTCGATTGTCCTCTTGTCTCCTAAGTCAAGTATGTTGACAGAGGAAACACTGTTTACATAGAAAAGTAAAAATACACAGACTAATTTAATTGTGTGATCAATTAGTCAACATGTCAGACACCCCCGAGTCTTTCTGTCCTGGTGTCTTGCTCCTTCTCAGAATTGTCATTTCTTCCTGCGTTACACTGCATTCTAATGTTGGCTTCAGGATCTTCCCTTGGGTCAGTGGTGCATCCTTGTGAAATAAACTAAGAGTGTGGGATGGGTAGTTATGCCATATGTGGTATCTGCCTGTGTTAGTCCGGGTAGACTAGAGGAACAAATTTATAGACACACATATGGATATAAGGAAAAGGTTTATATATAAGAGAAATAGGACATTAAGAAAGCATCCCAATGCAGTCCAGTACAAAGTCATAAGTCCGATATTAACCCATTTGCCCGATATCAGTCTATAAAGTCTCGTTCCGACTCACGAAGTCACAGGTCAGTGGGTGCAGAGTCCTGGCGTGGCTCCTCACTTCCAGGGCTCAGGGTCTATCAACAACATCCAGTGGTAGCCGAAACAACTCATCGCTGGCAGGGGTCCCCACGTGGTCTCTTCAGCTTCAGAGGTCTGGCTCCATCAGGGCAAAACCATGTGACTTCTCCAGCTCCTCAGGCACTGCCATCTTGTCTTGTCTGTAATTCATTGTCTCTGAGACTAACTCCCAATAACTGGGGAGATAGATTTTCATCTTCACGAGGGAAATATCGCGAGACTTCCCAGACGTATCAGGAGAAAGGCATGCCCACACAGAGGCCTCATTGGCTACTCAATGGCTATCTCCAGACTAACAGGCTAGACTCCACCCCTACATCTCAACCATGAAATTAACATAAGCACATGACCACCACACTGCCCTTCTTAGAGGTCACAACCATAGGGTAGGGTAGGGTAGGGTAGGCAATGAAAGAAATCTTGTAGAAGGGAGATGTCAGTTTCACACACAAGATGAGGGCAGGGGCTGAGGATCAAAGATATAATCCAAAGATTATTCTTTGGATCAAATCAGAAATAGTCTTCTATATAATATCTGTTAGGTTTCTTGAGAAGATATATATATATATATATATATATATATATATATATATCTGTTGTTGGCTCCAGAGAAGTCACAAGATTGGTTCCAGGGTCCTGCCTTTTCAGTCCTTTGGTGAGGAAGCATGGTAGATGACCCCGGTAGACCCATTGGCTGAATTGAATTCACTTGGCCTAGGTGAGCCAATCCAGGTGCAGCCCTTCTTGCTGGATACCTGGATCTCGGAGCATGTGCAGTGTACTACCCTTTCCTGGCCGATAGCTCGAACCTCTGAGCATACACAATGGACACCCTTTTCCCTATACTATTCTACCTACCATGTTGACTTATTAACTTCAAAATTTCACTTCCCATAGAACCAGTGGTTCTTAGCCCCCACTTTGTATTAATAGCCCTTGGGAAATTTGCTGAAAACAAGCAAAGCAGCATCTGATTTCCCCACTGACCCTATGATCCCAATCCAGGTAAATCAGAAGCTTTAGGGTAGGTACCAAGCATTAGGACTTTTAAAAAGCTACCAGATGAGTTTTAAGTGCCTCAAGGGTAAATTAGCAAATGACAGCCTCTTATCCTCCAAGCATTCTCTCACTCCTGTCTTCGCTGGATGTCCACAGCCCTAGGGCTTAATGGGTAGGGATGAGAGGTCATGCTGAAGATGTGTCAAGGGGTTTATTATTCCTGGACATTGATCAATGAGCTCTGTATTGCCACAGCTTTTTAGTTTAATTACTTTACTGTAATTTTAGGACTCAATTCCATTTTCTATCCTTGAGCGTATCCCTGGTTTATAACTGTGTTATAGGGTTTACTCAAACCCATTCATTAACTTATGTATTTGTACATCCACCCATTTACTCATTCTTCTATTCATTCAATCACTTTTCCACTTATTAATTCACTCACTCACTCACTCATCCCTCTGCCCATCCCATCCAGACGTTAATGCTTCCATTGATTCACCAGCTGACCCATTAATTCTACTTTCATTTCTTCAGATAGTCACTAGCTCATTCATCTCACACATACCTACCCATTCACTCTCTTAGTCATTTACACATTCTCATCCTTTTTCACTCATCCTTTTTCCATCTATCCATGTTTCCACCATGCTTGGACACTGTGCAATGAAGTTCTTAAACCTGACTCTGGGGAACTCAGACGGATGCACAGACAATGGGTTTGTATTTGGAAACAGAACTTACTCACTTTGGGGGAACAGAGAACACTGGCCTTTGGTTGCCCTCTGTGATTGGATATAGAGACTTGGGTGTGTAGCTTTCTTCTTTATAGTCTTTACAGCTTCACCTAGGAGAGGAGTGAAAAGTCACCTTAGAAAATGTCTCTGAAGTGTTAATTGGTAGGGAAGAATGGGAGGAAAAATGAGTGATGGTTAATGTTTGTGTTTCAGGATGAATCAGTTGGTTAGAGCTATGCCTTCTTACAATGGATCGTCTTTTCAAGAAAATATAATAAATAATAAGAGAGTGGGTTAAAAGAAGCACAATAAAAGAAGAGAGAATGGGGTAAAGCCAAACTGCTGTTGTAAACATAGCACTTAAATAACGCAAATATCAATCCTCTAGAGAGAGACCAGTGAGATTTGGCAGATCAGGTCAGTGAAACTTACTTGGTGGAGGTTAGGAACAAGACAGGTATCTTCTAGGAAGGCAGACTTGTAGATTGAGGTTCCCTTGATTGCTCTGTGGTTAGGCTATCTGGCTCTGAGTTCTTAGAAAGCAGGTTCTAGCTCTTCATGTAGGTGTTTGGATAAGGAAATGTACTTGTTAATTCAACAAATATGTTCAGAGTGTGTGGTCCACTACCTGCTTGCAGCTTATGACGTAGTAGGGAAGACAGACAGTTGGACACGTAATTATACTCAGATGTGATGAGTGCCATCATATGTGAAGGAAATGAGAGAAAACATAAAATGATACCACACTTTGCCTGGCATGCGAAGTGAAAGAAAAGAGGCAGGGAAATAGAAGTGTTCTTCATCCGCTATCCTTCCTTCCTTCCATCTATCCATCTATCCATCCATCCACCCATCTATCCATCTTTTTTTTTTTTATTAAGGCATCACTGCCCTCAGGTGGTGGGAGTAGGAGGCCCAGCCTTTGCTCCTGGGAGCCGGAATTGAACCTCCATCCCAGTGGGCCGCAGTCACTGCGCACAACCACTACGCCACCGGACTCAGCCCCATCTATCCATCTTTCCTTACTTCCTTCCATCCTACAAACCTACTCAGAACATCTACTCTTTGTATTGTTCCAAGTAGGATGCTGGGAGTACAAAGACAAGCAGGACACAGTTTCTGTCTTCAAAAGTACCTTCAAAAGTGCAGGGAGTACAAACAGATGAACAGCAAAGGAGGGACAAGGAGAAACATGGTAGCCAGAGATGACATCTCTGCCAGGGCACTGACTCAGATACAAGGCTCCTGCTGTCATTGAAAGAAGCACCATAAAAGAGTCTGCTTTGTTTCTTGGATGCTTCATGGTTTAATGAAATCCCTCAAAGCAGGCTTAACTGGACAAAACAACAGGGCCTCCTGACAAATGGCTGTCTCAATGTGTGGGGGATTCACACAAGTGGAACTCGGCTTAGAGAGGCAGCCTTGTAGGTAGAAGATGGGGATGGAGAATAGAGTCACATTGGGCAGATGTGTCCCAGGGCAATACAATCTTGCAGGGTTGTCATTGTCAAGAATGGAGTGACAATGTGGACACTGGAAGGAGCCAAAGACTTGGTATGCCAACCTGTTTGGCAAAGCTGAGATGGCACCAGAAAAGACCAGGTGGTCTGTTTCTCCTAAGGCTTTATAAAGAAGCATTTTTCTCTGTGAAGTAATTCATGTCCAGGCTTGGGTTTAACCTTATAAGTCATGCCCTAGAATTGCTTAAAATGGCCAATGAGCAAGTGTGATGTATAGTCACAGGCCCCACTGAGCAAGCTTACCGATCACTCAGGGGGATGGAGACTTCAGTTTCTGGCCTGAGAGTTTCCTCTCCTGCCATGCCACGCTAGACAAGAACTTAGACTACAGTCAGAAGCACACTTGGAGCAGCAGTCAGCATTCTGAGCTGGAAACAGAAACTCTGGCTATTTTAAGAACTTTATGTATTGTGTGAAATTCAGTACTTCCCCAAATTGTTGGAAGTCTAAAACTGGGCCTCCAAGGATGACTCTGAGTTGAAGGAACTCATCAGGGAACCTGCTACTTTTGACAAAATCTGCATGATGTGGGATGGAGCTGGGGCGGGGGGTAGTGTAGAAATCAGCGAGGTCAAGAGTACTCAGCTGTGGACTTCCTGTACTCAGGAATCTTCTGCTACTGCCACAGTTGCCGAGACACTGAAGCAGAGAGTGTGCCAAAACCTATGGGGGGTCTCTAACCACTTGCTTGTTATCAGAATAGGAAAGTGGTAGGGAGAAAGTCTCTACCCTAGCTTTGTCCTTCCAAATCCCACCTAAAGCCAGCTGCCATCAAGTCAATTCTCACTCTTGGTGACCCTATGTGAGCTACAATAGAACTGTATCTCCTGAGATTTTCAGTGACTGATTTTTCAGAAACTGGTTGCCAGACCTTTCTTCTAAGTCACCTCTGGATGGATCACCAAACTCTCAGCTAGCAGGAAGCACACAGACCCTTTGCACCACCCAAGGCAACACACCATATCCATTCCAGCTCACGACAACCACCCAGGGGCTCCAAAATCTCACTTGCACTGGTGAAACCTCTTTCTCTTTCAGAAGCCTATCCATGATAGAGTCTGGGAAATGTAATTTTAAAATCTTTTTAGCCTTTCCAGTACAGGAATTCCCAGTTGTAGGAGCTTACTGAAAGAGACTTGACCAATTGCAGCACATGTAGAATTTGAACTGACTAATGTGAGGCTAAGCCATCCTGAAGAACCAACCTCTACATTTGTCACCAATATGTTGCTGGAAACTGGTGGGTCTAGGACATGGGTCATGATGACCTGACTTTGGTTAGGGTGGACATTTCAGTCATCCCCTAAGGTCCTCTTCTTATTCTGTGCCTTTGTAGCTGATCAGTTCCCATTTTGGTCCACAAATAATTTCTTCAGCTGTAACACTCGAGTCAAATGTTTTAAACAACTTGTACATTTATTTGTACCAATATGTTGAATCAGCATGATTTGTAGGATATATCATAAAGCAACCTTATTTTGGTCTCCTGTTGTCCCAGTTTGAGCCCATTCTGTGGGGCCTACTTTTTCACCAGTCTCTGGATGACAACCCAGGCAGGTCCTTGGTACCTGTAGCTGTCATAGGTCTTTAAAAAATTCTATGTATACTTCATTTTAGCTATATTTCTGACTAAGAAGTTGAGACAGCAGCCTCATCATCTTGCCTTACCAGTGAGACTTCTTACTTCCTTCAGTCAGGTCTGCTGTAGGTTGAATAGTATTTATCAGGCTCATTGTTTCGGAAGTCATGGGTTTCTAGTATGGTTGTGAGACATTTGAAATAGACATTGGTGATGACTATCTAAAATGCTAGATGTAACAGGCTTGACCAGATTGTGGCTGATGTTATTGGCTATTGAGCTGGCCTCTGACACATGGTGACCCCACGTTTTCTAGAGCTGAATCAATCCATCAGAGTTTCTTGGCTGGAATCTTTATGGAAGTAGTTAGCCAGGTTTTTCTTCTGTGGTGCTCCTGGGTGGGTGGGAACCATTAACCCTTAGCCAAACAACCCACAGTGAACCACTGTCACCAACTGTTTCCTCTCAAATCAAAAAATATGTGTGGAGAATGTTGAACTGGGCTGATATTGTGTCATCTACATTTTAACACCCCAAACCCACCACCATTGAATCAATTCTGACTCTGGATACCCTAAAGAGAGGTTCTCAACCTGTTAGTTTTTTTACCAGAGTGGATAGCCTCATCTTTCACTCAAGGAGTGGATAATGGAGTTGAACAGCCTTACCTTACAATCAACAGCCCAATGCTTGCCACCAGTGCTTAATATTACAAAGAGAAAGAGACAATTTTACAATAGATATTGCATGAGAAAGATGAAGCTATTTACCGCCTTCTGTAAAAAAAAAGTTAGTCTCAGAAACCCAGAGTCACTCTGTTCTATGGGGTACCGTGAATTGAAATCAGTTTGATGGCAGTGCATTTCGTTTGGTTTTTGATGAAGTGGGAAAGGAGAACTGGTGGGCCAGGAAGTGCTTTTTTTTCTGGAAGAGACATACTAGTTAGCCAAAACCAGTCACCAGAGGACAGCTGGCTTCAAGGTCATTGGTGGGTGGAAATCCAAAGGCTGGTGAACAGTAGCAGGGCCTCCCACTCCTCCCCTGGACAGGAGTGGATGCCTAGAACAGTTCACAACCAAGTTTTCATTAAAATATCGCCCCCTCTTCTCACTCTTGGCCTGTGTAGACACAGATATGAAACTACTTTTGACAACCTCCCTTGTAAATTCTGCATATGGTCTAACACCTCCTTTGAAATACGAGAGCTATTGTTTCTTGGTGCCCTGGCCAACACTTCCAGCTCAACATCCTGTCTTTTATTTGCTCATTGCCATTCTCTCATACCTGACGCAAAGCCCTGGAGATCAGGGACAGCATTTGTCTTCTGTCTGGGACTGTGTTTGAGGCTGAATGCCTAGAATTGCACTGGATATATTGTACATTGTCGATGATCTCTAGTTACTGCAGGTAGGTGGGTAGGAAGGAGAGGAGATCACAAGTGGGTTGGGTGAGGAGGGAGGGGAATAAAAGGAAGAAAGGAAGGGTGGATTTGGGTGAGAAAACAGAAAACAAAATCCCAGCATCTAAACTCAAAAATTAAATAGCTGCCCAAAGTGCCGGGGTGGGGGTGGGGGCAGATACAGATACAAACTTTTAGGCTGAAGCAAATCAGGAAGTGCTGATGAGGGAGTGGCCAGGATTTGGGGACTGGCTGTAGGGGAATAGGCTCCGTGTTTTCTGGAGTAGAGATTTCAGGCCCTCTCTGCTCTTGGGGGGAGTGATTACACAGTGGGCTGCTAACTGCAAGGCCAGCAGTTCGAAAGCACCACCCACTTCATGGGAGAACTATGGGCCTTTCTCCTCCTGGAAAGAGTAAAGAAACTCACGGGCAGTCCTATCCTGTACCCTGGGGTCACTAGGAGTGGGCACAGTCTCAAAGACAGTGAGTTTGATATGGTTTTTATTTTCTCCAGCCATAAGAATGGGGAAGAAATGAAAACGCCCTCATTTTTAAACGTTCATTGTACTTATATTATGATTTGGGTGAGTTTGCAGATCAGACTGGTTTGGGATTTGACCGTTCCTTTTTGTTCGTGATGTAGATTGCCATTCCCACAATGCCCCCACCCTCTTCCCACGTCCTCCCTGGGTTTGTGATTGCCCTTCCTCTTTCCTTCTGGGCTCTTCCTGTGTTCTGAGCTTTATCCTTTGCTCTCACAGTGGTTCTAAGGAGTGCATACCCTCTGCTGTGCTGTTCACCTTCCAGACCTTTATCTGTGTTTGAAGATGACTTGGGGCTGAAGTCTTAGGGGTTCAAGTGGGCTCTAAATGTTTGAGAGAACATTTTCCTCCTGCTCTATCCAGGGTCTCCTGTTTTGATTCCTTTCAGTACCAGTCAGCAGTGGAAGTTGAGCACCATCTAGTACTTCCGCTCTCAGGCTAAGGTCATGGGCTTCACACAGTGCATTCGCCTCTGGACTTATTGAAGAAACGCTATCTGTTGAATGGTTACGCTACACCAAGGAGTACACCAGGGGCTTCTCATAAGATAGCGTACTGACCTTCCACAAGAGCCGTTGAGGTTGTTACTTCCAATAAGCCAGCCGCCCAATCCTGGGACCTCATGCACAGCAGAAGCTGACTGACTTTCATTGGCTGACTTCTGGAAGTAGGCATGAGGCTTTTCCTCCTAGTCCATCTTTCTCTGGGAGCTCTACTGAAGCCTGACCTGCCTCATTGCGACAGGCAGGCTACCTCTTGGACAGGTAGCGCCTGTGCAGAGCCTGGAATGCACCTGGGTCTCCAGAACCACCACTGATCAAAGGGGCAAACTGAGTCATTTGTCTAAGGTCCTGCAGCTGATCCATTAGGTGGGAACCCAGATCTGAGGGTGTTAGCCCCTGAGCTGGTTTAATTTATAGTCTTAGTCATCTCTGAGGAACCCTCCTCCCTTTTCGGCCCTTTCTCTTTTTCTCCCTTCCCCCCTCCATCCCTTCCTACCCCTCAGGTGTAAGAAATGTTCACGTTTCCGTTTCCTGACTTGGACAATGTCAACAGCCATTGTGAGAGGCAGGCAAGAGTTTTCGGAAAAATGTGTCCATCTACCCTAACCCAGGCCTCGACCTGCCTCCCACGCAGGACCTCTGGGCTTGCTAAGCAAATAGCTTAAGATGCTTTCCTTGGCACCCTGAGTACATCTATGTCTGGGAGGGAGCGCAGAATTATTTATGCTGTGTCAGCTGGCGGAGGTCTGTGCTGCACACAGGCTGCAGGGGAGGCGTGTGGAGCATGCCTGTGTGTTGTGGAAGGTGTGTGTGATGTGTCTCTGCCGACTTGTCCACGATCACATTCCCCACACCGCTGCCGCCGAGTAACCACTGCCCCGAGGGCTGGTGACAGTCCCCGGTGCGTGGCGCTGTCCTGGCTTTTTGGAGCTGGCCTTTGCGGAGTGCCCACAGAAAAGTCTGTGACACAC
>PVJH01005816.1:0-105267 GCA_004026705.1 Nesogale talazaci
CATCTTTTTCTATTCTTTGGAAGAGCTTGTGTAGGGTTGGTGTCAATTCTTCCCTGAATGCTTGGTAGAATTCTCCTATGTAGCCATCTGGTCCAGGTGATTTCTTTGTTGGTAGTCCCTTGATAACCTTGTCTATTTTTCTATTGTTATGGATCTGTTAAGATTCTTGATGTCCATTGGAGACAATCTAGGGAGAGATTGTTTTTCCAAGAATTTGTCCATGTCTTCCAAGTTGTTGAGTTCATTAGAGTATAGATCTTTGTAGTACTGAGTGACTATTCTTTTGATTTCATTAGGATCAGTTGTGATGTCCCCTCTTTCATCCTTTATCCTTGCAATTGAAATTTTCTCTCTCCTTTCTTTGTTTAAGTCTGCCAATGGTTTATCAATTTTGTTAATTCTTTCAAAGCACCAACTTTTAGCAGCGTTGATTTTTCCCATTATTTTCTTATTTTTCCTCTCCTGAATCTCAACCCTGATTTTTATTATTTCTTTTCTTTTGCTATTGGTAGGATTATCCTGGTGACTCTGCTCTAGTTGTTGTAAATTCTGTGTCAACGTTTCAGTTATGAGATGCTCTTCCTTTTTCAGGTGTGCCTGTTTTGCAATGAAACTTCCTCTTAAGACTGCCTTTGCTGTGTCCCATAAGTTTTGGTATGTCATGCTTTCATTTTCATTGGTTTCTAGAATTTTTAAAATTTTCTCTCTGATCTGGGCCAATACACATCCTTTTGCAATAGAGAATTATTCATTCTCCAACTATTTTCTCTAGTTCCTCTTACCTTCCTTTTGTTGATTTCCAACCTTATGGCAGAGTGGACTGAGAGTGTGTTCCGTATGATATCAATATGCTTAAATTTATGTAGATTCTCCTTATGTCCCAGTATGTGGTCTATCTTTGAAAAACTTCCATGTGGGGTTGAGAAGAATGTGAAATGCTTTTCCTTTGGATGAAAGACCCTGTAGATATCTACCAAGTCAAACTGTCTAATTGTAGTATTTAGATCTCTCACCTCCCTGTTGAGTTTCTTTCCCTGTGATCTGTCCTTCTCAGAGAGTGGTGTGTTGAAGTCACCCACTATAATTGTTGAGGCTGTAATTTCTTTTTACATCATATGAAGTGTCTGGTTTACATATTCTGCAGGTCTCTCATTCAGGGACTATATATGTATGATGCTTATTGGATCATTGTCTACCCTTCCCTTAAGCATTATATAGTGCCCTTCTTTGTCTCTTATTATGGTTTGCACTTTGAGGTCAATTTTATCTGATATTAGGATTGCTACTCCAGCTTTTTTGGAATTACTGTTTGCTTGGTATATGTTTTCTCCAGCCTTTAATTCTCAATATACTTTTTTCTGTGATCTTAAGATGTGTCTCCTGTATGCAGCAGATTGAGCGGATGTATTTTCTAAGCCAGGCTGTTAGTTTCTGTATTTTTAGGCCTGAGTTCAATCCATTAATATTTAGGGTTATTATATCTATCTGTGCACTCTGTGTTGTCATTTTATCACTCTTGGATTGGATGTTTTTCTATTTCCATGCATTGTGTCAATATCTGTTTGTGGTTTATTCTTGTCTTTCTTCCATCTCTGAGCCAGGGTTATCTTGGTGGCTGTTATCCTTTTGACAGTTTCTGGGAAGATTCATTCTACGTGTGTTAGGTCGTTGTTGTTATTCTTCTCCCAGTGGGTCAGTGAGAATCTTTTGTAGGCCTGTGCTCCTTTTGGCATATTCTCTGAGATTTTCCTTGTCTGGAAAGTCTCTTACTTCTCCATAAATTTTGATAGATAATTTGGCTGGATAGAGTATTCTTGGGTTTACATCATGTTCCTGCAATTTTTGGAATATGCTGCTCCACTCTCTCCTCTTCTTCATAGTTTCCATTGATAGGTCGGAGCATATTCTTATCTGTTTGCCTTTATATGTGATTGTCCTTTTTTCTCTAGCTGCTCTCATAATTTTCTCTTTTTCTTCATAATTGGATAGTTTAACAACTATATGTCTTGGTGTTTTCTTCTTGGGATTTAGTCTAGTTGCTGTTCTTTCTGCCTCCTGTACAGTTATATGGTTTTCATTCATTAAGCTAGGGAACTTTTCCTCTAAGCATACCCTCACTATTTTGGATGTTGGTTTTCTTGATGCCTCATCCTCCGGCAGACTGATAATCCTAATGTTGTTCCTTTTCATAGTATCAGCCAGGCATCTAATATTTTCTTCTGCTTCTCTCATAGACTTGTTAGATTTTTTCTCCCATTTATTAATTTCTACTTGTGAGTCCTCTAGGTCACTTGTCATGTTTTCTGCCTCCTCCATTCTCTGGCTGAAATCTGAGAACTTACTATTAGTTTTTGTTAGCTCACTCTTTAGTTCTTGGATTTCCCTTTGGGCGTGGTCTTTATCTTCTGTATCAATTCTTCTTTCTTCTTTAATGCGTTGCTTAAGAGCTGCATACGTGTTAGTAACATCTTGAAGATTTCTTTCTGTGGTTGATCGATCTCCGCATTTTCTATGACTGCTGTTAGGTCCAGCTGATCTTCTTGCATTGGATCCAGTTTCTCTTTTCTTGATACTGTGGAAGTGGCTATCTGTTTTTTGTTTGATTTATTCATATTAGGTGGCATTTTCCTTGGTGTTTTGTGGCCCTGGGGTCTCTCTTCAGGAGGCTGGTCTTATATTATAGCTTTCCTCAGGAACTGTTTGCAGCTAGGCCTTGCAGATGGAGCGTGTTGGCTGAGCAGGGGAGTGGGTTTAGGGGGTGGGGTGGGAGTTGAGTTATCTGTTCCTTGCTAGGGGCACTTGCCACAGATTGGTGGGACAAAATCCTCTAGCACTCTTGGGTAGGGAGGACCGGTTGGCTGTTTACCCAGGAGACAATGTAAAGCGGACCTCTCTGTAGCGGGTCTCGGGGCGGGGGCCCTGAACAGGCAGCATCTGTGAGGAGTGCAGGTGACTGTGGGGAGTGCGGGCGTTCCTTTCACTACTGTTAGAAAGTGTGGCCCAGGTGGGCAGGCTTGGGTTTATGGGATGGCTTGACCTTTTCCTGGGCAGTGGTGGCGCCCTTAAGGTGCGCCTGGGCACGGGCCTCCTGGGTAGGGGAGGGGCTGGCCCACCTTGTGCTGGGGACACAGTAGTCCCTGGGGGTGGGGAGTGAGAGGTGTGGGTCTGTGTGGAGTGCCCCCTGGGCACCCTGGGCACCTTGGGATGGGAAGGACTGGTCAGCGATTGCGCGTAGGTGCTGATTAAATGCGGGTCCCTGATCTCAGGGTCGCAGAGTGGGCGCCCTGGATCCCGCTGGCACAAAGAACCCGTAGTGTCTGTGCTGGCATCTGTGGGGAGCGCGGGCGTGCAGGTCGCGCCTGCTTCTGGTTCAGAGGAGGGCTCTGAGAGTTCCTGGAGTCACAAAACCCAATTTTAGAGCCTTACCCTTCCCTTTGTCACCCCCACTCACCGATCTCCAGGAGCTCCGTGCGAGGGCTTCCTATCTGGCAGCCATCTTACCTCAGTCTCTAATACTTATTGTTCTTAAACTTGAATGTTATTTTGAAACCTTTGGTCTAATATTGTTAATATTTCTATTCTGCTTCTGCCTTTTGTGGAAATTGAGACAATCCATATGTGGACCATTTGTTCCTAGATGTTCTTTATAAAAGCCTTGTTCTTAAAAATAATCCTATAAAAAAACAAAATTAGAGCCAAAACACTATTTTGCATTTGAATTATGGTCTAAAAAGATCAGTCCATACTGAAGAATTCAGTCTGTTTAAAGTAACAGGAACCAGAAAAAAGAAAATCAGACTAGCCACTTGTGTTTAAGACACGTCATATAATCACAATCTGGTTTACCAAACAATGTTATATGACTGTCTAATTCTTCTACATCCCTATTTCCCACCCTTACTTCTACAATTTAAAAATCAATTCTTCAGAGGAGGCCTCACCTCAGCTACAGCTGGCTTTTCGTTTGAAGGGAGAGTGAGAAAGGAGCTAGTAGTTCCTGCCATACAGAATTGTCATGTAGTCACCCTAAAATAATAAGAATTCCTATTCTAGTGTTCAGTAAAGTTCTGTGGAAATTCATGACCAGAGTGTGAGGGAGTGGTATCAGTCTCATGGAGAAAATTTCACTTCTTATTTGAGTATACTAGGAAAGGGCAAATCGTCCTTAGAAAGAAAAACACAAACGAAACTTTAACATTACTTGTATAGACCACTAAGTGGGAAATTTCTCTGTATAATGTTAATAATCACACATTAAAAAATTAATTTTTCTGCCACCGGTGATCCAGACTTAATGCTATAGGATATTTTGGGATTTAGATTTCGTCTTTTAGAAATTTGCAGCACTCTTCACAGTTTCCATCAAAAGGACCCAATTTGGAAACTCCATTAAGTGACCTGGATTTGCCCTTAAATGTACCTGATGCAGAGCAAAGGAAATGAAATGCTCTCTTGGATGTAAAGGTGACATGCTCAAGTGTGAGAGGAAGCAAAGGATGCCTCTTTGAAGTCATAGATTTTGAGGTTGCCCAATAACTGACCACATAAGATTATGATATAGTTGTTATTTCCATGTTTCTTTGATTCTTGTGTCATAGTGTAGCAGTCATGTGCTTATGTTAATTTTATGATTGAAATGTAGGCGTGGAATCTAGCCTGTTAATCTGGAGATAGCCATTGAGTAGCCAATGAGGCCTCTATGTGGGCATGGCTTTCTCCTGAAACTTCTGGGAAATCTCAAGATATTTCCTTTGTGAAGATGAGAACCCATCTTCCCCAGCTGTTGGGAGTTAGTCTCAGACATGATGAAACATGGACAAGACATGATGGCAGCATCCGAGAAGCTGGAGGAGTCGACAGAGAGACCACACGGCTTTGCCCTGATGGAGCCAGACCTCTAAAGCTGGGGTGGGCACATGGAGACCTCTGCGAGCAATGAGTTGCTTCTGCTGTTCATGGACCCTGAGCCCTGGAAGTGAGGAGATCCCTGCCAGCGCCAGGATTCTGCACTCACTGACCTGTGACTTCATGAGTCGGAAGGAGACTTTATAGACTGATTTTGGGCGCATGGGTTAATATTGGACTTATGACGTTGAACTGGACTGGGCTCAATGTCCTGTTCCTCTTGTATATAAATCTTTTCCTTATATCTATATGCGTGTCTAGGAAATTTGTTCCTCTAGCCTACCCGGACAAGCACACATAGTTCTGCAGACACATAGTTTTGCCTCAGTGAAGGAATGTTACAGAAGCTATTGCCTTGTGCCTTAATTTTGTTAGTCCCTTTCTGTTTCTTTAAATTGCTAAACAAGCAATTTTTCTTTAAATTGTAAACAAGCTAATTTTTGGTTTAAATTTCATTTGCTTTGTTTTACTGCAATTTACATGAGAGACTACAAAGCACACTCGATATTTGACATTCACCACACATTCCTTCCAATGCCCACAGTTGTTAGGAAAGTATTATAATATATGCACTGGGCACTCTTTTCTTAAATAAATTTGTCACTTAAGTTTTTAACCTGTGTAAGTGGAAGTTACATGTATTTTAGTTCTAAAAGGATTTCTTCTCTCTCTAATATATGTATATATTATATATATTCCTCTTTTACTAGTATTATGGATTCTAAATCATTGGTGATATTAATGATTTTCTTTTTAAAATTACTGAATGTCACTTAGGAGTTATTTATTTTGTATCCCAATCTTATAATGCTGCCATTAAACAAACAAACCAAATTCACTTCCATCAAGTCAATTCTGAATCGTAAAGACCCTAAAGGATGAGGTAGAACTGCCCCTTGTGAGTTTCAGAGACTATGACCCTTTAGAAGAGTAGAAAGCCCCGTCTTTCTCTCTTGAAGTAACTGGTGAATTTAAACTAATGACTTTGAAGGCAGCAGTTCAATACATATGAATGGATAGATATAAGAATATATTTTGAGCTCACACTTAAGCTAACCCCTATTTTAAGAACAATTACATTTTATGATGTCACCCTGGTCAGTACTAGCTTTCATGATCAATGAAAATAAGGGTGCAATAGCAAAATATGCTGAAGTCAGATGGTGCCTGGCTATCAGAAAGAATAGTATCTACGGTCTTGTTCTAAAACCTAGTTTTAAAACTAAGTGAGATGTCTGCTAAGCCCAAGTGGAGGAAGCATAGAAGCCTGTGTAATCAAAGTATTTTAATAATATAATCTATAGTCAGAGGGGGAAATTGTGTTAGAGCTAAAATACTGAGTACCCCAATACCAAGGTTATTGATGCCAGTGAAAGTCCAAAATCCATTTGCAGAGTCCCCATTTGGATTAAGCCTCTATATAATTCCTACTGATCAGTAACCAAGAATATGGCTAGCTTTCCCCTGAAGCAGAAAATAATGGACAGGAGATTGCTTTCATCTCTCTCTAACCAGCCTGGAAACAGCAGTCTCTCAGGAACTTGACTAAGTGTGTTCATGATGGAGATCACAATACTGAGTTTAGTACTGAGGGTTTCATAGTCAAGAGCCATGCCCTGACTTGCCTTTGTCAGGGCAGTACCGTGATTGCCTTTGTAGAAAGTCCTGAAACAATCTTGTGAACTCCTCAGTGGAAAAAAAAGCACATGCCCCATCATAGTCCTCTAACTCCACTCATAATCTGTGTTTCTTTCACCAATTATGAATTGGGGAGCGTTATCTTTGATCCAGGCCTTATACAACTAGCATCCTGGCTGTGAATTCTCAAAAATCATTATGATCTCTTGCTAATGGCCTCATCATCCAGATAATGTGTCTATGACTTTGTGTTGTTTTTTGAGCCTTTTAAAGCTTAACAAATTTTCTCTATAAATTATATATGAGATTGGGTTTCTTTTGCACTGTCAGACAGTATTTGACCTCCTACTCCTTTTTGTTAATCCAGGTAGTCTAGGGAAACATATCGGAGACACTCATCTCTGTGTGAGAGAGTTTTATTTCTAAAAGTATATTAAGAAAACATCCTGACCCAGTCAAGATCAAGCCCATAAGTCCCATATTAGTCTATAAGTCTTATATTAACCCATATGTCTGATGCTATTCCCTTAGTTCTTCTAGAGACTCACACACCACATGAAATGACGACAAAAGCCGGAAGATCACACCAGTGGGCGGAAAGTCCCGTAGGTCCAGTGGCAGTGGAAGTATCTCCAGGGCTCTGGTTGCCATCAGCATAGCTTCATGTAACTTATTAACAGAATGTGAAGCAGAGAGTAGGTGTGTCCCATCTCTAGAGAACAAGAGTTCCAGAATCCTTAGGAGAAGACCATGCCCACAAAGAGGTATCATCGGCTATGACCTTATTAACAGATTAGAATCCACCCCTTCACTCAATTGGCAGAAAATTATGTAACTGCACATCCTTCTTCTTGGTTAATAACTATCTCAGTTATATGGAGTTAATCAGAGAAAATCTAAGCTTTGTGTTTACCAAATTTATACTGATATGATTCCCCATTTAAGCAAATTCACTGCTCTGATAGAGAAACCTTGTGTAGTACCCCAGATTCTGGTCCTTAATCATTATTCAGAACTCATCCTCATGATTCAATTTTCAGTCAAACAATGAGGTAAATAATAACACCAGGGAAGTAGTACTCCTTAAAATAATCCACCATTTGAGATCAACAGGGCCTCATTTGCTAAACATAACATATTGAAGGCAGGTGAAGTAATGGAGTAATGAAAATGGGAAATGCATGGAGGAAAAGTAGTGTTATATTCCGGGGGTTGGCAATCAATGACATGAAATGTATATGTATTATCCAATGGAACACTGATTTGCTTCGTAAACCCACCAAATTCACAATAAAATGTTTAAAATATGTATTTCACCTTTATAATTTTACTTATTCTCAAAAGTATTTTGATAATACAGTACACATTACTTCATCACAGTATCTCTTGTTGTGTGCTCATCATGTGTTAAGACATCCTCTTAGAGACTGAATCAAGATACTCAAATAATCTTACTGCAAAGTTTGTGGCCTGAACCACTCTGTTCTTTTTCTGCCTGTCATAACTGGATGTTGTACAAACTGAATCCAAAAAATGTCAAGCAGTTACTTTCATGGCATCTATTTTTTCAGGACAAATACATTTTTACTCCTTTAATGTCATCTTCAAACAGCACAGAGCAAATTTATCTTTTCTGAGTTCTCTGCTGCCATCCTCCATATACTAGAGAAGATATTTCCCTGCCTACTTCCTGAATATTTCTCCATATTGAATTCACATCATCTTAATGGATATAGGTCTTTACCATTTGACATGGCTTCTCTTTTACTGCA
Source organism: Nesogale talazaci (assembly GCA_004026705.1). NCBI lineage: Eukaryota > Metazoa > Chordata > Mammalia > Afrosoricida > Tenrecidae > Nesogale > Nesogale talazaci. The sequence goes on from PVJH01005816.1 coordinate 8,316, forward strand.
AGGTAAACTCCATCACTGGCAGGACCATGTTGATTTCACCTTTAAAACTCCTAGAATGTCAGACAGAGGGCTTTGTTTGAAGAGTAAATATGCTTTTGTAAGAGTGGATGCAATGACTTAAGTATTGGATTGCTTAGCAAAAGGTCAATGGTTCAAGGGAGGACAACTCACTTTGCTTCAATGGAATAGTTCTACTCTGTCCTATAGAATCAGAATGAACTTAATGTCAGTAGGTTTGTTCATATATTTAAGTGAAATGAGAGTATATGAAAGGCCTTACAAAAATTTGTGGGAATTTTTATTACTTTTTCCTTAAAATTTTTCACTAATTTTTAAAGTATAGTCATATTAAAATTAATTTGTAATGTACTGTTAGCCAGATTACCAGATATAGAATGTTTATGTACAGGGAAAGAAAACTCCCCCCAAATTTATGCCTTGTAAATTCCATAATTAGGAAGGACAACTTTATGTGGTCCATGCTTGCATTATTACACATATTTTATGTATATCAAATTATTATTTAATATAAAAATGTGAATGTTAATACCAATGTTTGCTCCTATCTGATGTTATTTACTGTGTTTGTGTGCATTTTGTTTTTTTCGGGCATCACTGCTCTCCAGCGGTGGGAGTAGGAGGCCCAGCCCCACTGCTGGAATTGAACCTCCCCCAGTGGGCCGTAGTCCCGCGCACAACCACTACGCCACCGGGGCTCAGCCCGTTTGTGTGCGTATTTAATGATTTTCTTATTCCTTCTTTCCTTCCAAGCCAAATGTTGCAAACAGATTTTTTATGACATTTCGTCTGTGTTATTTACTCTCCTATGATAATTCAAGTGTAACTATGTTAATATACTTAACATTTCTAAGTAAGGGACTATTTTACTGCCTTAAAGGAGTAATCATTGAAGGTGATCATTTGATTTATATTGAGTTGTTTTTCCCTCCACATAATTCTTTGAAGAAAAACCTAAATTCTCTTAAACTATAGGAGTGAATTTCAATCTGGAAAATAAATTGCCCCAACCAAGGAAAAAGTTCTAAACACTACTATAGGTCAAGTGAAACGTACTAATACTGGAAATTCAGATCAAGATGAGGGAGAGGCACATATCTGTCTCAGATAAGCTGATGGCTTTATAGTTACTAGATAAACCAGGTAGAACAACCTCCCATTATGGGATAAACAAAACAAACAAAACAAAAAACACCTTAACATTCTTGTATAGGACCTTAGGGAGTATACACCCAGTATTATGTTCTTCCAAGTTTGTATATTTTCCACATTTAACCAAGTTTTTATCCATCCCTTTCTGTCCCAGATTGTGTGCTATTGACTACTGGGAGATTAAACTTGATCTTTTCACAGTACACAGCAGCCTTCATAGCCCACACCAGAAGAATTTGATGTGAAAACCCCACTAAGTGAATTGGGCTTTACTTCAAGCTCACCTGTAGCAGATTTAAGGAAATTACATACACCCTTAATGTACTGAGCTTCATGTTGACACCCTAATGTGCAAAGCAGATGACTGCTATTACAAGGTTATGAAGTAGGTGGTGTTTATACTTTGGTTCAGATCTATTGCTTCAAGTGTGTTCAAAGGACAGTGACTTGGGACTAAAATATATTTACTATTTTAATGCTCGTTTGGTAGGCATAGAATCCAGTCACTTAATTTGTATGTCAACCATTCATGCAATTTGATCTGTAAAATGGACCTGTACATGCATAATTTGCTTTTCTCCAGTGTTTTAAATTCTATTATTGGTTAAGTTAGTGACAATATCAATAGAATCATTTTATATCCCAGATGATGATTTATAGTGTTCTCAATCATAAAATGGTAATGATATATCAAAAGTTAACCAGTGAGACATATGTGTGTATGTGTGTGTGTGTGTGTATATATACATATATATGAATGGATTGGGGGGTTGCACTTAATCATAGTCTTAATTGAGGAACAATTAGTTCTAATAATGTGGCCCTACTCAGTATGGGTGCTACAGCACAGTGTTGTGAAGAAAGCATAGCATCTGAGGCCTTAAAGCAGTGGTTCTCAACCTTCCTAATGCTGCAACCCTCTAACACAGTTCCTCATGTTGTGGTGACCCTCAAACATAAAATTATTTTTGTTGTTACTTCATAATGTTAATTTTGCTAGTGTTATGAATTGGACAACCCCTGTGAAAGGATAGTTCAACTCCCCAAAGGTGTCTTAACCCACAAGTTGAAAATCACTACTTTAAAGACTTGTCTTAAAACAAACAGACATCTAAGTAAGCAGCTATGTCCACAAGAAAGAAGCACACCAGTCTGTGTGATCCAAGAATTACACACAGTAAAATTCTAATTAGAATGAAGGAACAGTTTCAGAGCTTAAATTCTGAACACCTATTTTTCAGTCAGCCATGGATGATAGTGGAAGTCCCAAATACATTTGTAAGGTCAATTTGTGGATTAGTTCTCTGGAGCACCCACTTTGACCAAGGTGGAAGCATGTGATTAGTCTTGCTATCAGAGAGCATTGTAAAGTCCATTATGGCACATGTAGTTAGGTTAAAGTTACTTCCTTTTTAATATCTTCTGCTTTTTTTTGAGTGATATATTTCTCTCTTTTGTCTAGACATTGTTGCTAACTTTTTGTTTGTTTATTTCCTGATTGTTTTTGTATGATTACTTGTATACAAAATTCATGCCAGATAAATGTATAGAAAAAGTAACTTGGTGAATAATTACTTTGGAGCATGGCAGAGGAGGTTGGGGGAAAATTAGGAGCTAACAGCAATAAGTATTGCTAGAAATTATTCTGAAATTGATTGGGGTGATGGATGCCCAACTATTAATATGACTGAACAATTAAATTGTATATGAATTATGTGCAAATGGAACTATTTTAGAAAAAGAAAAGAGTTTAGAATGACTGGTAGGTATGAGAGTCACTCATCATTGAGGCCACCAGTGAATTATGAGTTTTCCCACCAATGTTCAAAATAGTGCCGTATAAAGAAGAACAGAGTATGACAGCATCTGTCATTACATTCTTAGTCTAAAATAAGAGTTTACATATCTGCTCAAAAACTACATTCCACCACTCACAAATATTTAGCAATATGTTCAAACAAGAGATAAATCTATAAATAAAAATGACAATCACTCTCTGCTTTTCCCAAACTCTTCTAGTTTATCATTGCAATTGATTTATTTTCCATCACTTCCTTTACAAAATCTTTTTGCACCCCTAAAGTCTAGCATGGAAAGGTACGTCCACAGGTCCAATAATGATAGTTCCTGTAGAATCACTGACTTGAGAGACAATGTAGTGTGCTTTTGGTAGGTGGATGAGCAAATGTGATTTACCTTACAGGAAATGTGAATGATGTTCAGGCGTTTACTTAATCTAATTTTGTCCATACATTATATTCAGCTTGAGAAATTTTATTCTCTTTTCCTATATGCCAAAAGACTCATTTTAGGAAAACTGAGAACCACTTTCACTGTCATTGAGTTGATTCTGACCATTTAATGACCCTGTAAGACAGGCTAGAACTGCCCCCATTGGTATGCAAGACTGAAACTTATTATGGAACAAGAATTCCCCATTTTTCTCCTATAAAGAAGCTGATGGTTTTAAACTGCTGGGGTTTTTTTTTTTGGGGGGGGGGCGGCTGCATCACTGCCCTCAGGTGGGGGGAGTAGGAAGCCCAGGCTTTGCTCCGTGGAGCTGGATTCGAACCTCCATCCCAGTGAGCCGCAGTCCCGCGCACAACCACTACTCCACTGAGGCTCAGCCTTCTGCTGTTTTTTCAGTTAGCAGCTCAACATTGTTCAGTTGCTTGTGAAGGCTCTTCAAAGAAGAGCCAGCAATCTTTTGGAGGATAACAAATTATAATCTGCTCTCTTGTGTTCCTGTTTTGGAAATAGAGCTGGAGAATTCAATCCTTCTCTTTTGGGGGAATTAACACAAAATATTGATTATTTACTTTCATTACCATAGTTGTGGTGCTGAATCTACTTAATATTTTGATACTTATATTTGACCTGCATTTATAAGGCTTTCAGAAAAGATCTTTAGCATGTGCATGATTATAACTGGATACCCTGAAGCAAGACTGAAATTTATCATAAACAACATGTCATATGGAAATATATATCCTGATGTTTGTTTTTGCACTTGTCCTGGGCAGAAACCAATGCTTTAGTTGTTGATATCATGATATTGAGAAGTTTAGAAGATCTTCTAATAGAAAAAAATCGATGCAAATATATTCAAAGTGAAATAAAAATATATTTTAATTTTAAGTGGGTCATCTATCTCTAGTATATACATTTCTTATCAATTAACCAGAATGCTTTATTGAACTTAATAGTCAATTCTTAGAATAGACTTAGAATATGCTTACTTTTTAAATGTGTATTTGCATTTGCTCCAAATAGCCATTTGTATTTTTTCAGTTAGAAATCTATTCACATTTTTTAAAATGAAAGTTTGGGTTGAGATTTCCATTGTTCCAGTCTCAAAATGTCCAGCCTTTAAGACTGACAGAAGAGATGTGATAGCCACTTCCCTTAATTACAGATGCTGTGTCAGACATAAAACCTTTCTTTTTCTGTCTTGTAGCCCTCTTATAAACTGGCAGATAATCTCATAATTATTCAAATAGTTCTGGTGCTGCACACTGTGCAAGATAAAGACAACCATGCCAAGTTCCAGCAGTTCCATAAACCTTTATTAGAGATTAGATCAAGATTAGAGATTTCCAAGAAAATTGTATTTTAACTAATTCTACTTGCATGATTCAGTAAGAAAACAAAGGAAGATACAGGAAAAGGAAAATAACATCCTAAAATTTATCTCCATTGCTTCAGATTAGTGGTCACTTTGAGGAAGGTATTGCACATAAGGAAAGATTATGGTACACCCTTTACACATTTAAAATGAAACCATACATAAATAAGTCTTAGCTCTCCTATGGTTCTAAAGGGTAATATTTTTATCAACCAATATGTTTCCAAAAGAGCTGTTTACAATGTAAATCTAATAGAATAATTTACTTATATTAACATAGAAAAATAAATGCAATTCTCAGTTTTAGCATTGTTATGAGAAGTGTTATGGTAACTCTGTAAAGAAATAGAAATTACTCATACCTAGACCAATCTATAAAATTGTGACAAATGGAGAAAAGATGGAAGTTGAAAAATATTTCAATTGCTTGAATTCACAATCAATGCTCATTAGAGCACTCAAGAAGTCAAATGGTATATTATACTGTGCATATTGGCTACAAAGGAGCTCTTAAAAGTGTTAAAAGGCAAAAGATGTCACTTTGAGGTCTGTTGAGAAAAAAGTCTTCTCATTCTTCCTTCAAAGGAGAATTCTTACTATACTTTCTTCAAGAAAGATTTAATTATTCTCTGGAAATTCATGGTACTTCTCATACTCTGTGCAAACTAAAGTTTAAAGGCATCATTTCTTCTGCTTTCTTACTTACACATAGAGATGAGCCCATTGAAAATATCAAGGCTTGTCAAAGTGACATTTTTGGCTATACACACTTTAAGAAGGTCTTGTTCAGCATATTTGATTAATGCAAAATATAATTTGATTTATTGGCTGCTGATTTCATGAACATTGATTGTGGATCCAAACAAAATGAAAAGTTTGACAACTTAAATCTATTCTCTGTTAATCATGATGCTATCTACTGGTTCAGTTGTGAAAAGATGTTTTTAATGTATAGCTATAATCCACACCATAGGCTCCAGTCTATTATGTCCATCAGCAAGAACTTTATGTTCTCTTAACTTTCTGCAAGAAAGTTTAGCTCATATGCATATAAAGTTTGTAAATATGATTTTCTCCAACCTTTATGGTGCATGTTTCTTTATATAGTTCAGCTTCTCATATTTTTTCACAAAATATAAATTGAATAAATATGGTGAAGGGATATAACTGTAGCATACAGTTTTCCTAATTTTGAATCACACAATATTCCTTTATTCTGTTCAAATGTCTGCCTCAATTTATATATGATCACACTGGCACTTCTGGAAGTCTCATTTTTCTTAATGCTACCCATGGTTTCTTATAATCCACAAGCATCTGAAAGCCTTTGCATAATCAATAATACACATGTAAATATCTTTATGGTATTCTCTCCCGTCAGTCAATCAGCAATGGACATCAGCAATGACATCCCTTGTACCACCTGCTCTTCTAAATCAGGTTTGAATTTCTGGGAGCTCCTTGTTGATGTATCACTGTAACCATCTTTTAAGGAGCTTGAGCAAAATTTTGCTTACATTATTATTAGTGATCAGGAATTTCATTATGTCTTTGGATCCTCCCCTGCCTCCTTTTTTTTTTTTGAACAGGCACAATTATTGAAGTCTTTTTTTTTTTCAGTTAGCCATGTAGCTGTCTTTCAAATTTATTGACACAGCTGACTAACTCTACTAGTGTTATCAGTTGGCAGCATCATTTTAATTGGCATTCTGTCATTTGTTTTGATTGAATGCTTTCCACTAATATCTTCAGAGCAGCTTTGACTATTCCTTCGGTTTCATTGATTCTTTGTTACAAACTCCTTCTTGAAATGAATGAATGCTAATCAATTCTTTGTGGGGGACACGAACCCCTTCCAACTATATTATGGGTCCTATAGGCACAATGCACAGTTATGATATATAACCATTATAGTAAAGTCATGGAGAACAAGAGAGATAGGTGAGAAAGTAAAATGAAGGAGTCTGACACATTTCCTGGTAACATGCTCACCTCATGACCTCACCAGCCACGTCTGTGCACAGTCAGGTCTGCGCACAGAGCACAATGTTAGTGGAGAAGAGGGGAGGCGAGGGCCAGAGGAGAAAGTATCTTTATTGTTATGGGGGTTTTTATAGGCAGCCATAAGACATGGCATATTCAGGAGTTACATACATCACAAGGTGGGTGGTGATCACAGTAAAGTCCCTGATAAGCTGCCCTTGAAATGTTCTGTTCAATTATTTTGCTTCAACACTTCCTCTAGTTGTTTCAACTACCCTACATTCAAGAGTGAGTTTTGAAGTCTCATGTGCCATTCACTGAGGTCTTCCCTTTCATTATTTATATTTCTTAGATTCTTTTGTATGATATTCTTTACATCACCCAACAGCTTGTTAGGTCTTCTATCATTAGTATTCTGATATTTTCTTGAGATGGGTCTCTAAATTCTAATGGAATATAGCCAAGGTTATGTTTTAGCTCTTGGGAGCTTGTTTTAACTTTTCCAACTTGAACTTGTATACAAAATTGATGGTTTGTTCCACAGTCAGCCCTTGACCTTGTTTTGGGTGATCCTATTGAGCTTCTCTATCATCATTTTCCACAGACATAGTCAATTTGATATTCTTGTGTAGTCAATCAGATGAATCTCCCATGTATAATCACATTTTGTGCTGTAAAATGTTTACAATAATGAAGTCATTATTGCTGTGCAAAAGTCCACCACACAACCACCCGCATCGTTTGTATATCCAAGGCCAACTGTTTTTCCTTCCTTTGTATTTTCACTATTTGCAATGCAATTATCAGTAACAGTTAATGTTGTTGTTTTTTTCATGGTTGATCAATACACACATTTCTCTGGACATTAGGCTTGTTCTCTAGACTAGAGGGTGCAGTATCTCCAAACGATAGTGCTACAATATACATTAGTCCAACAATCACATTGCAAATGGAAATACACAGCACACTTTCACAACATCCTTATATATGAAAAGTACTTTTTGTGTATGTGTGTAATATTGCAAAGTTCCATCATAAAAAAGAAACAGATAAGTAAGCAGTCACAAATATATCATCCTTTAGTAGGCTCTGTTAGTGACTGACTAGCATGCAATTAATATTATTTTGGCTTTAGAGTTGTAGTGGTCAAGGATCTTAAATTCATAAATTATGACAAGCAACTATTTTTAAAAATAATAAAATGAAAAGAGGTTTTGCATTGAGGTTTTTTAGCTCTACTTTCCCTCTGTGATGTGTTGAAGTTTGTATCTGAATAAATTTTATGGTAATGAAGTATCCAGGTTCTATCCCTTGATTCTGATAAATTATTACATAAGGGCATTACACAGTATCAACAAATTTTTCTAGGGATTCAATTCAGAAAGATCCTTGTATTCAGTGGAATAATTTTTCTTAAAATAACTTAATTTTCCCTCTGCCTTTTCTATTTTGTGAGTATGTGGGGTGGGGAGGGGCATGAGGGGAGGGAGAGAGAGAGAGAAATTTGGCCATCCTAAACTTTTTCCTCTCACTCTCCATAGTGGCTTTGAGTTTTGATAACATGACAATTTATAATTGCTAAATGAAGCCTACTTATGACTGCAAGTAAAAAAGTATTGCTGTTAGGGTCTTGATTCATATATGGACATGCTTATTCCACACAAAATGTGTTTAAGGTTGCCTATTGAATTAGTGGATGACTAGAGGCAAATTTTTGATGCAATGTGCTTGTTTTAATCTCATTAAGGTAACTTTTAAAAAGGGAATAAATAAAAGGCCAATTAGCTGGGCATGTTAAATTCAAAGCAGAGAGGCATATGTTGAAGTTTAAATTCTGAGCACCCAGTTCACAGGAGGCTATTGATGACAGAGATTGTCTTAAATCTTTGTGTTTCATCAAAACCTTGGATACCATTATATCCTATTATTAATGACCTTTGTGGTGGAGTTAAATTTCTTAATATGACTCTTCTATCCAAGTATCTGTAACTCCCACCAAATGATTGAGTGGAACCATGTAAATGGTGTATGTAACTAAGAGTCTTAACGGTGTGGTAGTTACATGTTGGGATGCTAAGTGTAATGTCAGTGGTTTGAAATCACCAGCTTCTACGCAAGAGAAAGACAAGGCTTTCTACTCCTAAAGAGTTTCAGCCTCAGATACAGGGGCAGTTGTAGCTGAAAGAACTTGGATACAAATGAAAACTTCAAAGATATACATTTGAGATCAAAATAATCTGCAAATAGGTATTTTGATATCAAGGAGTTTCAAATACTTTTTGATAAAGAATGTCCAGCTTGGAGTTTGTTTGGGTCTCTGTTCTTTGCTTTGTAGATTATAGTTTTACTGCATCTGGTTTTTTAGATAATGTTGTTCCAAGAATGTTACTTATCAAATTTTTAAAATTCTGAGTAAATGCAACCAGGGAAGTATTCCCAAATTCAAGCATGTATAACAGGGACACATCTCTGTTCTTTACTGCTGCCAGAACAAGCTGCAATCCTTTGCCTTCATTCTATGTGCATCTCATTCCTTTGTGTCTCCATTCATTTACAGCAACAGGCAGTTCTGCCCCAGTCCTATAGAGTAGCTGTGAGTGAAATAGTTTCCATGGCAATGATGATGGAGATTTTCATTTAACACTAGTAGAGGGGTGATTTGTTTTTGTTACCAAAACCCTGGCTGTAATGATGAAACATCTTGGAAGCATCAGCAGAGAGAAAAACCTCAAGGATCACAGAAGAGTACATCAAAATTCTCTACCTGAAGTGGCAAAGGCTGCCACTTTTCTGATGCACTTCCAGATGTATGTATGGTATGTGTCAAGTATGTACGGTATGACACATACAGATGTGTCAGAAACTATGTTACAGAGACTCAGAAAAGCAGCACTGAGACTTTGGGCTACCTTTTCCTCACCTGGCATAAGCCTATGGAACTATGGGACAGAATAACAGACAGGCTGGTATCCTGACCCATGGAGACAAGTCCAAGGGACCATGTGACTGAGAAACCGGGGAGTAGAAAGAGACTTAGATGCTGACTGAGAAACCCAATTAAAATATCCTTACTCTTTGTTGATCCTGAATTGTGGTAACCTATTTATTTCTCTAATAAAGCCCTTTAATTGTATTTTCTATGAGTTCTGTGTGGTGATTGAAATAAAACTTGAACCAAGTATAGATGTAGAATGGTGTGGAAAGAATGATTGGTGCTAGATAGGGATGAAACATAGAGTAAGGAAGCATGTATCATTCTTGCCACATGGAAATACGGAGTCCAGAGGAGGTCAGATATGCCACATCAACATCATTCATGGCAAGCCTACCTTACCAAATGATATGTCTTTAACTTATTTTGCCACATTTGATACTTAATAAATGTTCTCCTTAAATTATATTAGAGAATGGGGTCTCTTTTGTTTGTTTGTTTTTTATTTTTTTGGCATCACTCCCTCTGGTGGTGGGAATAGGAGGCCCAGCCTTTGCTCCTGTGAAGCCGCTGCTAGAATTGAACCTCCATCCCAGTGGGCTGCAGTCCCGCACACAACCACTATGCCACCGGGGCTCAGCCATTGGGGTCTCTTTATGCCCTAAAACAAAAGCCATCTCAGAAGGTCATGGTGACCTTTTCTTTCTAATTCCATAGTGGCAATTTGATAGACTTTCTCAAAGGACACTGAATGATTATAGGAAAAAAACCCAAAATTACTTTAATTTTTCAACAGTTTTATTGATATATATAATTCACATACCATACAATTAAATTCTTCAATCACACCACGAATAATGGTACAATCATCACCACTATCAGATTTATAACATTTTCTTTACTTCCTTAGTCATCATTATTAGCTCCTCATTTCCCCTAAATCTTTCCTGCCATGCTCTCACAGAAACATTAATCCATTTACTGTGCCTGTGTACATCATGGATATATAGACAAATGCATATAGACAGATATGCATACAGATATATATGCATATGTGTACACATATAGTTTTACATGTGCTGTGTATCCACATGTAAGTATATTTATGTGTACACACATGTTTAGATGTATATAGGTATACATCTATTGTCTTTATATATACCCTAGGTTTCATATATATGAAAACATTAAAAAATAAACAGACAAAATTTAAAAGAATAGGAATGTAGAACAGGTAAAAATATCAAATGAAAAGAAAGCAGAAATTTTAATAACTAGAAAAAATTTAGGTGGATCACAAGAGATCAAGTGACATGATACTAAATTTTAACGTAACTGCATCTGCAACAATTCACTTTCCAATGCATTCTGCATCTTAGCCAGTCTATTCATATTCTGCATGTTAGCAAGGCTATTAATAGTTGGTCAGAGAGATTCATGAGGGGTTCAATGTTCTTTGCCTGATAATCTATCCCTTAACATCTGCGATATGCATCCCTTAGCAATGCTGAGATATGGTTGACTGGTGGCTTAATCCATGTGTGGACCCTAAAAACTGATTTTAGGCTTCCACTGTCATCCATAGACTTCTGTAAACCATAGAAGAAATGTTAGGAAAATGGCAAACTGTGTTGGTCAGAACAAAGCTAGGAGATTTTCATGAGGATATTTTGGTTAGGTTTCTGTTCCTTCTTGAGAGTAACAAAAGCTGTCCTATGAGAATTTTATTGGAACGTTAGTCTATCAGTCTACAGTCCTGATTTTGCTTTTGCTTTTTGTTCCTTAAATACAAATATATTGAAAAAACATCATGATTTGGGTTATCTTAGGATGCCATACACTTCCATTATGAAGTGGTGTAAATTTAAGATCACATAATTAGCTAGTGTGTAAACCTAGATATAAAATATCTTGAGAAGCAAGAGCTTAATATTTTGGTGTTTTTACTTAATAAAATTTTCCTATAATTTTGCAGCAATACACTTTTCTACTTACCCTCATTCTCTGGACATGAAAAAAAGTTGCTCTCTGACCACGTTAAATGTTGACTCTGAACACAATTCTCCAGTAGAATCATTGACATGGGTACTTACTGATTTATAGAAAAATGAGTCAAAGCATAAATTCTAGTAGCTCAAAATAGTAATACAATGAAAAATAGCAATCATAGAAATTGTGTTAAACTATACAGTCATAAAGCACTACCATATGCTTTAGTTGTGGTCTGTTTGCAACAATCTTATGAATTTACAAACCTTTGTTTCCATCACTTGCCAGTTGATTATATTGATCCTTATGTTTTGTCATGATGCTGCAAATGATGTCACTGGCATTTCAAATGCCAGCAGCGTCACCCAACGTGAAAAGGTTTCAGCAGAACTTCGGGAATAATAGATTATGAAAAAGGAATTGACTGCTCACTTGTAAGGAATTAACTTTTGAAAATATTATCCATAGTATGGAAACATTGGCAGATACTGAAGGCCCAATGAACAAAAGCAAAATATTGTCAGAGGTAGTGCCTGGGGATGGACTCATTAGGTCAGAAGACACTCAAAATGTAACTGAAAAGAACCTGCTTTCTGTAAGGGGCTATTCAATTTCTTACAGATAGGCTATGGACCTCCACTCTACCCTCCCTCTCTCCCATTCACATTATGATTTTTAAATTGGGGCCTTTGATGACTGATATCTGATTCCATCAACACCTCACGATCACACAAACTGGTGTGCTTTTTCCACGTGGGTTTTGTTGCTTCTCAGCTAGATGACTGCTTGTTTATTTTCAAGTCTTTAAGACCCGAAACACTATAGCTTTCGAAAGCCAGGCATTCTCAGCTTTATTCACCACATTTGCTTATTCACCTGCTTTGTCTTCAGGGATTGTATCTGGAAGATGAACACCATGACAAGTCAGTTTCAGAACAAAGTGTTCTTGTGTTGGGGGAGTACTTGAGTAGATCTCCTTCCTTAGCACTGAACCTATAAATATATGTATATAGATATATTTCCCTTTTGTCATATATAAATATATTTACATTTGTGCATGCCTGTATTTAGATCTCTATAAATGCCTTTTATTCCTTTTAGTTTCCCCTTGTCCCAGTATCCTGTTGGGCCTTCACTGGGTTTCAGTAATCCCTCTGGGTTACCTTGCCCTCGTTCAAACCATGCCAGACCTCCTACAGCCTCCTCATCATTGATTTTCAGTCACTTGTTGTTTCCTAGTCCCTGGGTTTGTTAACACCCGCTTCCTTTCCTCCACCCTCCTCTCTCTGATGTTCCCCCGAAGTGTCATCCCGTTGTTCTCTCTCCTAGCTTGTTTACTCCACCAATCCCATTCAGTTAGACTTGCAGAGATGGCAATATGCACAAACACAAGACCAAGCATAAAAAAGCAACAATAGAAAATAAAGCAATAACTAAAAAACAGCAAAGACAATGACAAAAAATGCATATAAATAGTTCAAAGTCTATTTGCTGTCCTCTGCAAATGCTTTCTGGTTGAAGCTGACAGGGTGCCATGCCCTGGCCCCACAGTCTATTTTTGTCATTCCCAGAGGACTTCATTGTTCTGCTCTGTTACACACTCCCAGTGCTGGCAGTGAGTGTGGGTCAGGGCGGGCACAATTACCGCAGTGTGTCTTCATTTGTGTCTCCTGTGGTGCTGTGGGTCAGTGAGGAACATCATGTCTTCTGGTGGGACCTACCTTATGGTCCTTTCTGTGCATTGGCTGCTCTGAGTAGAAATGTTGTGTTCAGGGTGTGGTGGTCTAGGATGTGCGTCACTCCTTTTTTCCTCGCCTCTCATTTGGTCCTTGTGCTCTGATCAGTCATGTTCCTCTACTTGAGCTGTATCTTCAGTGCTGTCCTCAGAAATGAATTCTTCTTGGGTGGGGAGGGGTAAGGAGGATGGGGGCGTGGGGAGACAGAGGAGCTGTTCACTTAGTTGGTACTGGAGTGGGCCCCTCGGCTCTCTCTATTGGTTGCCTGCTTCATGCCAGTGTGTTGCATTCTTCTCCTGGAGCACCGGGTTGAAGTCTGATTCCTTTTTCCCTGTGGAGCTATAAACAGCGCCCTCCCCTTGGGTCAGTTATTCCCCTGTCCCCCTGGCTACCTACGTTTTTCATGGCTTTTTTTTTTTACCCCATCCTGTTTGATTGGCTACCACATGAAGCCCTGGTTTACCTGCACCTCACCCCAGGAGTGTATGGATACAGAAGTAAGGCTCTTTATTGTACACCTTTGACTGCCTTTGGATTTGTTTCTCTAGTCAATCCAGACTAATGCATTATGGTACATAGGGAGTAAGGTACTAGGGACAAAAATTATGAAGATGGAGAATGAATATTTTAACCCCACTCTCCTGTTCTTCTTTGCCTATGCAGAGGTCAGGTAAGGCAATGCAGTTTACTGGGAAAGATATGGGAAGTTAAGGTTTTGATTATTTTCTTTGGTTGTTGTCTTTGGTTATTCCTGTTTTGAATGATGAAAAGGAATGTAATTAATGTATATTTTGGGCTCTGGGGTTGAAATCACCCATTGAATTTCTCAGAGACTCTGCTGCTTAGTGAAAATGCCTGACAAAAGTTCAAAGTTATGGAAGCCTGCAATCTTATTTCTTAACAGTGGAATAGTTTAAATAAAGATTAAGATAAGATAGATAAGGATTGAACTTGACTGTTTTAAGAATTGTGTTTAGAATTTGGCTATGTACTAAGTTTATTCTTTTTTCCTCTCTCTATTGCTGTTGACATACTTATTGATAGAAGCGATTATTGAGAAGTATAAATAGAGTGCTTGTAAGCAAACTGTTTCAGTCACCAATTTGCAGTATTGCATGTGTTCATGAATCAAGAGGAATTCACAAACTTGTATTGGACATTGGGCTAATATCAGACATATGGACTTGGTCTGGAATGGACTTGGATGCTTTCTTAATATACAAGTACTCTTTATATAAAGCTCTTTCTTATATACATTTGAGTGCCTCAGGATTTGTTTCTCTAGTCAACCTGAAATAATACAGTAATATTATTTATGGTAGTCACTATTTGAAAATCAATCAATCATCAATAAGTCAATGGTTCTTTAAAATTATTGTACCTCTATAGACTAGAATAAGAAGGAACAGACTATTGATATGTAGATCAGCACACATAGATATCAAAGTGATTATGCTACTGGAAGAAGCCAGATGTGTAAGCCTGTATCCTGTATGATTCCATTTATATGACATTCTAGAAAAGGTAAAATGATAAGGCTGTCAGCTGCTAAAGGTTCGATAGCAGATTGAGAAGCATGGAAAAATTTATGAAGATGGTGAAACCATTCTATCTCAATCTTGTTTTGAGTTGCAGTTCCTTTACTGTATACAATTAACAAAACTCTCAGTACCATGCAATGATATAGTTAAAGCTTTCATGTTCAAATTATACATTATTAACAGATTTATCATTATAAAAAGTTATTTTATACTTCTAATCAACTTGATTTTTTTGCACCAAACACATCAGCATTTATTATTTTTAAGCAAATGACAAAGACCCATTTTATCAGCTTTGCTTTTAAACCTAAGCTTAACATTACATATTTAAACAATTTGTAAAACTTGCTAAGCTGCCAGCATTCATGCACAACTAGAAAACATCCTTAATTTATATTAAACCAGAAATGTATTACCATTAAAGTATTATCTTTCACTACTCAATACTGGAGAGAAAAATGAAACTATTTTTGTCAGAGATTCATCCTGGCAATGTAAACTTCACAGCAGACTGAAACTACTTGGCTCACATTTCAAACAAAATGGAAAAAAGCAAGATCCATGCTGGTGTTAGTATACAATTGTCCCCTAACTACTAAAGAATCACTGTTCACCTTAAATTAAGTTTAATTTACAAAAAAAAAGTGCATACATAAATTTACAACAATTTTAAAGACAAAAAATGGTCCTATTAATGTGGTCCCAACGATAAACTCAAAAGTCTATGACAAGTAGGTGCTCTGATGAGCTGTTTATAAATACTTTAGATTAGGTACAGTTATACTGAAAGTAGAGTTTGTTTGAAATCTTCAAAAAAAGTTCCTGTTAATCCTCAAATGATGCTTGTAAGAGTTTAATATTTCTGTTAAATGCGTGTGTTGAATTACTTGTTATCCAAGCGTAGCTGCTCCTTACCATTTATAGTTAAGGACTTTAACTGGCCATCTTCTTCAACTTCTACTGTTTCTTGACCATTCTCAACAATTCTCTTTGTTGGGATTTTTCTGCCATTGATTATCTTAGTTGAAGTTGATATAGACTTGAAGCTGCCCATGCCACTAACACCAAATGATGTAGAAGAGAATGAAGTAAGGCCTCCATGACCCAATGAACCCAATGAATTAAATCCTGTATCAAAAGTAGGAAATCCACCTCCAAAAGATGGAAACCCACTGAAGGCAGAGAAAAAGGATCCTGCACCTCGGGTTCAGCTTCCACGAGGGCCTCTGTGATTCCCAAAAAAGTCGTCAAACGGGTCTTCAAAGAACTCAAATGAAAATGGGTCCCTTCCACCAAAAAATTCCCTGAAGACATCATCTGGATTACGGAATGTGAAGCCAAGTTCAAATGGATTAACAAAATGAACTCCACCTCCACCTCCACCGTTTCATCCTTGTTTGCCGTATTTGTCATGGACGTCCCGTCTTTTAGCATCTGATAACACCTCATATGCCTCAGCTACTTGTTTGAATGTCCTCTCTGCTTCCTTCTTATTCTCAGGATTTTTATCAGGATGCCATTTCAGTGCCAATTTACGATATGCTTTTTTAATATCCTCGGGTGAGGCATGCCTCTGCACACCTAGCACTTCATAGTAATCCACCATGTTTTAACAGATTGTTGGAACAAATCCCAAGGAGGTTGGCAGCCCACGGCAGGGAGGTGGAGAGGCCGGGCAGTGGGGCCCGCGATCTCCTCTCAGGTCCGGCGCGGCTGGTGCTGGTGGAGGCGGCGGCGATTCCTCGCGCTTTCCTTTCTCTCCCCTCAACTTCGTTTTTTAGCAAAGATGTATGATGTGATAAGAATTGTTCATAAGCAAAAGGGGAGAAAATAACTAAATGATACAAAGAGAAAATTACCGTATATAAATCAGAAATAAAAGACAAACTCATTGTAAAATTGCTACCATGTTGGTACTGACTCATGCCAACCTAATGTGTATCAGATTAGAGCTGTGCTTTGTGAGATGCACAGTGTCTATGATCTTTTATAATTCAGAAATAGGTGCTTACTGGGTGAATTCAAACTGCCAAAATTTTGTAAATAGTTGGGCACTTAAAATTTTACACCACACCAGGACTCCTACTGTATATAAAATGAGGTTTTTAAATATATATTTTATCATTAAACTTTTTAAAAGAAAAAATGAAAATAATAGGTTTTGAATTAAGTTACATAAATTCATTTTGTCTATTTATTGTCAAGTTGTCAAGTCAGGAGTTCAAACTCAACTGTATTTAACTTCTAAAGTTAAGATAATAATGCATGCTGCATCTTAAACTGCTGAAAAGACTTTCAGACACAATTTTGCTCCATACCCACTGTACAAATTTTTACATATTGCATAGCCTCACTTAGCCTCTCTTTCATTGTATTTGCTTTAATAGCACATTCTAATTTTTTTACTAAACAAAGTTTGTTGTAGTTGTTGCTTTTGCTGGGTGCCTTGAGTCGTTTCAGACCTAATGCACAACAGAATGTGAAATTTCCTGGTCCTGTACCATACGCCTGAGTCCACTATTGTAGCCACAGTAGCTCATTTTTTCTTCCTCTTATTTTTGTTCTTCTCATGAGTCCATCATCCTTGAACTTACTTCATTAATATTGTCTCTGGCTCATATGCTACCTCCTGAAATGGTAAAATGGTTACTAGTGCTTTTTGCACATTCTACATATTATTTCCATCTTATTTTTATTCTTCCCTCATAACTTAATATTTTGCCCATAAAAACAATCAACATTGCCACTAAAAGATTGAATTCTTCTGGAGATCTTTTAGTTTATTATATGCTAATCATGTTCGTCCTTCTTGGTTTTCTAACTCTTAGTCTTCGCATGTCTCATTATAATATTTTACTTTGTCTTCTGGAGATGTCTTTTGAAATTTTCTACTCGGCTCTTTGATGTCATCACTTCTTCCATCTGTTAATTTATGATAAAGACTATGTTTCAGAGTCTTATCAGATATCTGCTTTGATCTTATATTTCATTTTTAAAATCTTTTTAATTTACATTTTGCTTCCTTCATGAATGATTAATCCTCCTATAAATCTTGCATTGATTGTTTTAATTTCCTTTGTCTTAAAGCTGAACTTAAACATGAACAATTTCTGGTAATTGCAGTTCCCACTAATAACCCACTTGAGTCTTTATCCCACCAGCAGCCACATTGCTTTTTGGCTTCTACCTTTCTGGGTCAGATAGCCAACTTACCTGTTTCTCTATCCAAATCTCAAAGTGTGAAGGTATATGAGAAGCTATCCCAGAGTATGACTGCTGTTCTTCAGAGTCTCTGTGCCACAGTCTGGTGCATCTAATCTTTCCAGTCTCCACCACTTCAGACAAAGATTGTGTTAGTCTGGGTAAACTAGAGAAACAAATCCACGGAAACTCACATACGTATGGGTTTTTTTTTTTCATTATTTAGAGAATACTTTATTAGAGAATACTTTTTATTATTTAGAGAATACTTTATTTTTGTAATCAAACCCATGCAGATAAGACTTTATATATTTGATACAATGCGTTACCCCTCTACAAATGGGAAAAAGAATGAAGTTTAACATTTCTAAACCAATATGGCTGTTAATTTCTGTACAATGCCAACTCAGCATGGCACAACTGGGATACTTTTCCAAACTTGACAGCACAGCAAAAATTTCCAAAAATTGAAATATATATATATATATATATCCAATCACCAATAGCAGCAACAACTTTTCCAGGTTCTGTAGTCATCTGAGCAAAATTAGAGAGACATCCAGCACACTCCATTAAAAAAAACAAAAGGCAGGCTAAGCCCCGGTGACATAAGTGGCTGAGTGCAGGACTGCAGCCCACCAGCTTGGTGGTTCAAATCCAGCGACAGATCTCAGGAGCAGCGCAGGGTAGCTCCCACGACCACCAGAGGGCAGTGATGCCCCCCCCCCAAAAAATGATAACAATACAAAAAACCTCAGAACAGCAAAGTTCTGTAACTATTGTGGAACCTGACACCATTTTTTTATTATTCAGAAAGCATCACAACCCAGTCCAGTTCAAGCCCACAAGTCTGACTTAGCCCATATGTCTGACACTGATCTACAAAATCCTCTTCAAACTCACAATACATACACAATGACAGAGAATGCAGGAAAATCACAGGCAGTTGGTAGAAATTCTCTGAATCCTGTGACAGTGTACACATCTCGAGGATGGCAGGAGTGTCCACACGGCTTTTCCAGCACCCTGGGCTCCATCAAGGTAAGGTCATATGACTTCTCCTCAGGGATGTCTTGCAGGCAGTAAGCCTTGCCAGCTAAAATAGCCTCACACTGGTCTGACCATCAGAGAACAAGAGACCCAAGAACCAGAAGGGTGAGTCTCATCTAGCCATTTATCTCTCTTCCCTTCATTTGATCCTACATGTGCTTATTGTCAGGTTGACACAATAGATCTTGGGCATATTCTTCTAAGTAGTCATAGAATTTCTTTCTGTGTCCTATGTACTTTTATATACTGAGGAATAGCTTTGCTGGAGGCATACATTTTGTCTTTTAGCCAACCATACCCACAACATAAGTGAAAGCTAGAGTCTTAAGTAATATCATCTAGTGAAGTAGTCGTAAAGATGCTATGTCAGTCTGGGTTGACTAGAGAAACAAATCCAAAGACACTAATATATGTAAAAGAATGAACTTTATACCAGGAAGTAATTATATATCAATAAAACTTTTCAGCCAGTCTGATGAAGTCCTTAAGCCCACTATTAACCCATAGGTCTGCTACTAGTCCATAAATCCCCCTTCAGACTCACACAGATCATGCAATGATGCCAATACAGGAAGATCATGGACCATTAGGTGAAATGTCTTACAGATCCAGTGGTTGCAGAGGCATCTCAGGGCTGGTGTGGGTATCAACATGACTTCTCCAGCTTTCTGATTGTCTCAACTGCAGGAAAGTGAGGAAGAGAGAGAATGTTCCCCCATCTCCCGAAAGGAAGAAGTTCCCAGAATCCATGCCCACAAGGAGGCATCAATCAGGCTGTGATCTGACTGACAGGCTAAATTCCACCCCTTCACTCTATTTATCAAGCGACATGATATTATGTAACTACCACAGAAGCCCTGAAGGAAACAAAGGATCTAATTTTGTTCACATCCTATATTGATGTCAGGTTTTAACCCCATGTTAATTTTGTAGCACTTTCTCCAAAATGGAGTCATAGTTACAAGCACAGAGTATATAATTCTAAGACATAACATATTAATATACTACCTCTCCACTCTATGGTAAATTTAGATATATGAGTATTACATTAAGTTTTGAGATCGACAAATAGTGTATATATATATATCTTGCATTTAGATATTTCCAGATGGATTCTATAGAAATCAAAATTACAACATCTGTGTGGAGAAACAATGAAGAAGCCCAATAATGAAAGCTAAAATGTGGCAATGGAAGACTGTGGAAAAGACTATTAAATTGCTCATTTAGAAGTTCAAGCAGAAGCTGAAGGAAATTCAAACAAGTTCATGGGAGCCAAAATATAACCTTGAATCTATTCCATCTAGAAGACCGGATGAACTGTAGGAAGACATGAAGAAGATCATATATAAAGGAAGCAAAAGGTAATTTACAAAACAAGACAGAGAAGAGGTCAAACTCAGTGTCAGAAGAGATTCCGAAACTTGTTTAACTCATGTAGCTAAAGCAAATGGAAGAAATGATGGCGTCAAAGAGGTGAACAGAAAATACTAAAGAACAGCTTGAGTTCAAGAAAAAAGAAAATGTCTTGAAAATGACTATCATAGTAATTTTAAAGTACTGTTTGATGTGATTAAAGTATGAAATGTTATGATATTGTAAGAGCTCCAATAAAAAGATAAACACACACACGCATAGACAACCACAAAAACAAAAGGCAGCTTGAGAGTACAAAACCAAATATTTGGGTTTCAGTAATTTCTGTTACATTACTCTTGTTCAATCCCTATTAGGTCTCATACACCCACCTTGCCACTGATTCTAGATCACTTGTTGTTCCCTTGGCCCTGGAATAATCAAAACCACCTCCGTTCCCCCACCCCCTCATCTCTCATGTCCCCTTGGATCCATCAGTCCCTTTGTTTTCTCCTTCAGACTCTTCATCCTGCCTATCTTTTCTAGATAGACTTGCAGAAATAATGGTATGTACAAAAAATCCACAAACAAGTCAGGACGCAGTGTAGCAACAATGAAATGCGCAACTTTCCTCTAGTTTTAAATGCTTCCTCCCTCCCACTATCATGATCTGAGTTCCACCTTACAAATCCATTGCACCAGAGGATGTACACTGGTACAGATAGGAATGGCAAACATGGGGTATCCAGGACAGATGATACCTTTGGGACCAGTGGGGAGAGCAGCGACACTGGGAGGATGGAGAGAGGGTGGGAGGATGGGAGGATGGAGAGAGGATGGAGGGAGGATGGGGAACCGAGTATAAGGATCTAGGTACAACCTTCTCCCTGGGGTATGGACAACTGGGAAGTGGGCAAAGGGAGACATCGGACAGCATTTGACAAGACAAAATTATAATAGTTTATAAATTATCAAGGGTTCATGAGGGGTGCAGGAGTGGCAAGGGGGTTGAAAAAAGAGAAGCCAATGCCAGGGGCTTAAGTAGAAGGTAGATGTTTGACAATTGATGATGGCATCAAAAGTACAAGTGTGCTTTGCATACATTGGATGTATGGATGGATTATACTAAGAACTGTGTGATCCCACAATAAAATGATTTAAAAAAATACCATAATTTTGTGCTGGTGTGGTCACCACACAATGAGGAACTGTATTAAAGGGTTGCAGCATTAGGAAGGTTGAGAAACACAGCAACTTGAAAGAACTCAAGAAGAAACTCCATCTTCCAGTGGTCAAAAGTTACTAAGGACAAATTATTGAAATATGCAGGAAGCTTCAAAATAACATGGAGAGAAGACAGAGTAAGTGTACCAAAAAAAAAAAAAAAGCTAGTTGGTGTGCATAATTTCAAGTAGTGCAGGAAGTAGAACTGCAGTACTCAACCACATCAGTACTTTACATACTTGGATTTCAGAGTGAAATGTGGAGAAAATTTTGCATTTGCAGCTCAAACAAAATAGCAGAATCCAACGTGAAGCACATGATTTTGGTTAAAAAAAAAAGCAGTTTGTGCTTTGGTCACTTGGTGTTAGTACGCGTTGTTTCAACTATTTGCAGCTATGCTTCAAATGTTTTGCTAACATTTTCTTAGTTTTTCTGGCTTTTTTTTTTTACTGTTTTCATATAAAAAACATGGTTCCTAAGAAAGAATCATCAAGATAAGGAGATAGTTAACCATTTATTGATATTGTTGATGATAATTTGGTAAAATCGGGGCTGAGCCCCAGTGGCATAGTGGTTGTGCACAGGACTGCAGCCCACTGGGATGGACGTTCAATTCCAGCAGCGCCTCCACAGGAGCAAAGGCTGGGCCTCTTACTCCCACTGCCAGAGGGCAGTGATGCCAGCCCCCCCAAAAATTTAGTAAACCCTTTTAGAAAACAATTTAGGAAATGCCAACAACATCTATCTATCTATCTATCTATCTATCTATCTATCTATCTATCTATCTATCTATCTACTATCTATATCTAGTGAAAAAGGAAGAAGGGAAAAAACTTCTGGAAAGCAGCTACAAGTTGATTTGATGGACAGGGATTCCCCTTACAAACAATGACTCTCTCTCCACACCTCCTCTCCACATCCATGTCCACAGATCTAGAGCCTCATCAATCCCTAACTATGAGCCATACTGTAGTTTTTTAAAAAAATAATGCTTTGTTTATTATTTAATTTATGTTATTTAACTCTCAGTTTATTTGCTTTGAAATTTCTGTGTAATATTTTGTATAAAAAGGCAAGATTAGGGTACAAATTTGGTTGAGAATGGATTAATCTATTTTTAGCTATTTCTTATCGGAAACAATTTATTTGGAACTTGACTGCATCACATGTCAATGCTCCTTTTAGAATAGATTGGCGTCACGTTCTGGGGTTCCACTGTATAGGATCAAGAACCAAAGGTAATGAAGGAAGATGAAGTGGTATTGAAGGTGTTGACAAAAATAAGGCTTCAGGAATTGATGGAATACCCATGGAAATGTTTCAAAAAGCTGATGAAGCACTGAAGCACTTACCTGTCTACGACAGGAAATTTGAAAGATAGCCACTTGACCTACTGATTGGAAGAGATCCATATTTGTACCTGTGGCAGTCATGTACTTTGGTGTCCGTTTCATGATTGGGAGTGTAGGGATGGGGTCTAACCTTTCTATCTGGAGATAGCAAATGAGACCTCTGTGTGAGCATGACTTTCTCTAAGAATTCTGGGATATCTCACCATATTTCCCCAGTAGAGGTGAGAGACTTTCTACTGACCACACTGGCTTGAAGACACTACTAACAAGACACAAGATTCAGTCCCTGGGAGATTCCTGCCAGCATTGAGATACTTCTACTGCCACTGGATACTACTGCTGGACTCTGTGCCCTGGGAAATGAGGAACCATGGGAAAACCCCTGCCAGCACCAGGATGCTGACAATGTGACTGAATACACAAGACTGCCCCCACTGGCCTGTGATTGTCCTGGTGTCATTGCACGTGCTTCTTGAGTCAGAAGAAGACTTTATAGACTGGTATCAGGCATATGAGCCAATATTGGACTTATGACCTTGGACTGGACTGGGTCGGGATGCTTTCCAATGTTCCATTTCTCTTGTATAGATCTTTTCCTTATATACATAAGTGTGTTTATGAATTTGTTTCTCTAGTCTACCTAGACTAACAGAGTACCCATTCCACAGAAAAGCAACCTAGTTGAATTTGCAAGTAATAGAACAGCATCATTAATATCACAAGTAAAATTTTTCCTGTTTTAAGTTGGGTTCTCTAGAGAAGCAAAAAGAGTGACACTTGTATATTTTATATATATGCTACATATAGGAAGGTATTTATATCAAGGAATGGCTTACACAGTTGTAGATATAGGTAACTCCAGTATGGTTGAATTCAGGTTTCTCTTGACTCATAGAAACTGATAAACAGAAAGCAGTATGATGAAGCAGAAACATCAGGGACACAGGCTGATGGAAGCACAGGTCCAAATTTGCCTGAATGAATCCATTGTTGGTAGTCAGCTAATGGTTCCTAGGATTGCCAGGTGACACAACAGGAGATAAAGAAATTAAATACACGACTAAGCTCTGCAAAGGCCAGAGAGAGTTTGATCTTGCTAAGTCTGTCTTATAAAGAAGGCTTGTGACATCAATTGATCAGTTGAGTTCTGGCCCTACCCTTACCCAGGCGTGCCTAGTCCATATACCCTAACACCATTTGCTAAAGATCATCCAAGAAAAGCTAAATCAGTACAGGGAATTGCCAGAGGTTCAGGTGGGAATCACAAGAGATCGCGGAGTAATAGATCTATCTCATTGTTGATGGATATTGGGGGTGGGGGGGGACCCAGTAAGTTATTGTTGCCTCACACCGCTGTATGCTACCTGGGCAGACTCTGCCTGTCATACCTAAGGACAGATTCTGATGTCTGCTTTCTTGACCTTGAACTGGTAGTCCATGAGCGTTGAATGACTTTCAGAATATGAACTGTTTCATGAAAGTAAGTTGAATTGAGTCCTCTATACTTCTGTGTAGACTAATTAGCCATTGTATTCCTTCTTCCTGTACAAACCCATCCTTCTATATAAGTAACCATATGTCCTAGTTTTGTTTCTCTAAAGAACACTGCCTAACACACTATCTATTGAATGTCATAAATTGCTATTTAAGTTTTGTTTTGTTTTTGTTTGTAAAGCTGCAGTGAATTCTTAATAAAGTCAAAAGTAAAAAAAAATATTATTTCAGTATGCATTTTTTAACAAATGACTAAAGAATATGAAAATTCTTTGATTGCTTTTTAGGGGCTTTCATATGAAGAAATAAATTTACATCTATTACTCATTCACAAAAGAAATATCTTTCATTTCTTTCTTTCTTAAATTGTATCTTAACTTGTCCTATTTTTTTAAACTTGTCTTCCTTTACTTTTCTCATTGGGCTTCCTTAAGTTTCCAGTGCAAACTAAGGACATATTATAATTAATTCCATAAATATTCATATACATTAATATTTTGTAGGCACATACTTAATGCATAAGATGAAGTCGAGCTGTGTTGGCTATTTTGTTGATTTAAAATTATTGTACCTAAACCAGTTAATGCATTCATTGTTTATCTAAAGTTAAAAAGTTGTGTTTTAGGATAGCATGCTTGGCATTTCAATTTAGATTGTTTGGCAAGACACTTTAAGGGAACTGTGAAGAAACGTGGTTTTCAAGCTCAGACTATTTGACTGAAAGTGAGCTACAATGATATCTTCCAAACATTACAATCATTGTCTTCAAAAGTACATGACTGAAAAAGCAGATTTTGGTTTCTCTTATCTTCCTTTAAGGAGTGCTAATCAAAAAAAAATTAGGAGTGCAGAGTTGATGCTACTAGCAGGGGCTCTGTTCCTGAAGTTTTCAGTAGCTGGTTGAAATCTGCAATCTATATTTTCACTGTTATAAAAAGAATTAATATAGCTAAATATACCTGGAATTTGTAAACATCCCCTTTGGAGACAAAAGCGAAACCTGAAGTCATTAAAAGCAAACATAGATTTATCATATTTATTAAAAATGAATAAATAAAACAAACTCACTGCCATGGTGTTGATTCCAACTCATAATGACCCTACCTAGATTTTCAGAGACTATAATTTTTTTTTTTTGCTTTTTGGGCATCACTGCCCTCTGATGGTGGGAGTAGGAGGCTCAGGCTTGCTCCTGGAGAGCTGCTGCTGGATTTGAACCTCTAACCCAGTGGGCCACAGTCCCGCGCACAACCACTATGCCACCAGGGCTCAGCCTGAGACTATAACTGTTTACTGGAGAAGAAACTTTTTTCTTTCAATCACGGAGTGGTTGGTGGGTTTGTAACACTGATTTTGCTTAACCTACAATGTGCTCTAAAACAAAACAACATAGCACCACCCACCACTAGAGAGCAGGTTCTGACACACAACAACCCTATGGCATTAGTCTGGATAGATGAGAGAATCAAAATTCATGAACAGTCATCTGTGCATAAGAAAGAGTTGTATATAGCAGAGCAATTATATTTTGAGAAAAAAATCCCAGTCCAGTCCACATCAGGTCCATAAATCTGATATTAGCCTATGTGTCTAATACCAATTTATAAGTTCCTCTTGAGACTCACAAAACACATGCAATGACCCTGAATACAAGAAGATCCCAAATCAGTGGGCAGAAAGTCTTGATTCAGTGTCAGTGAAAGCATCTTAATCCTGGCAGCCGTCTCCATGTGGCTCCTCCAGCTCCATGGCTCTAATGTAGCTACACGTGTTTTTCCAATAGGAATATGTTTTCACAGGGTATATGTCCAGTGATGTATTTATCTCCGTGGCAACTCCAAATTAAGTCACCAAGCTTTGATCTGTTTGATAGTCCAGACTCCATCCCTTCACTCTTAAGTCTTAAATAGACAACAGATTAGATAACTACAGCACCTATACAGCCTGCCCTTTCTTTCCTAGACAGGCTGGGGGGAGGGGGGGCGGTTTATATTGCTAATCTTGGGCTTGGTCGCTTAGTGCCTAACCCACAGTGCTACAAGTGTTCAGATAATATGTAACTGAGATTAAAAGGAGCAAACAAACACTGGAAAGTAATAGAAGGTGGGAAAAGGTAAAGGCTACTTATAAATTGCTAGCTCTCTTCTAAGGGAAGTGACTCCAAGGTGACAGAAATGCTCAGAAACTAAAAACAGGAGAATTAGCTATGATTCACTTTATTTGGGCTCAATTCTGTCTTTGGGCACTAGGCATTGGAACTATCTGTTGCCCTAAACTCTACCTGTTCCTAGTCTGGAGAGTCCATGGTCCAAACCAATCTAGAATAATCACTCATAGTAAACACTTTTCTCTACCTTCATGCTAACTAGTGTATTGATACAAATAGTTTCCAAGTGGTCAACCTGTGGTATAGGTGGGAGGAAGCAAGAGTGTGAGTAATTAGGGAGTGAGATAGGTGAGAACCAAGGGAGGGGACCATCAATGCCATAGCCAATGACCAGTCAGGAGTTTATGTTGCTCTTTATTCCAAGGTTGTTAGGCAACCAGCCTTATCATCCCTCTTTCTCCCTTAAAATGTTCATATTATAGCACATTTATTATTATTATATTATTATTATTGCTATGCACACTTTTCCTGTGCTTCCCCCCCCTCCAATTCCTTAGAGTAACAAAGACATTTTCTATAGTCCATGATTTCATTAAACCTGGAAATATCCACTAGGTTCCTTCTGCACCTCAGTCAACTTCCACTTACTACATAAGGAGAATTCTAGACAAGGGTAACATCAGTCAGAGGTCAGATTAGCCTTCCTTTTACTCTCACTCGGACCCTTTAGAAGAGAAGACACAGCTATTAAATCATGATTCAGTAGGGGCTGTCTTTAGTGACAGACCAAAGAGCTGGGTGCCACAATTTGCTTCTGGCTTCACCCTCCCAGTTCCAGCTGCCAGGAAGTAGAAGGGGGGTTGTGCAGAAGGTTCAATAGCTGGAGAAGGTCCAAGGGGATAGAGAAGCTGACAGGAATTTCTTTGCTGCAAAATGCCAGGCTGCAGCTGGGCACATCAAACAGCTCTGAGGGATCCCCACGGTGTACTGGGAGGAATAGGGGGAGGGCTGACCAGACCAAGGTTTTATTTTGTTTGTTTGTTTTGTTTTGTTGTTTTTTTGGCATCACTGCCCTCTGCTGGTGGGAGTAGGAGGCCCAGCCTCTTGCTCCTGTGGAGCCGCTGCTGCAATTGTACCTCCATCCCAATGGTCCACAGTGCTGTGCACAACCACTACGCCACCAGGGCTCAGCCCAGACCAGGGTTTTAACTGGCAGAAATTGCAGAGTCTTTAAAAGAAGAGCACAGCATGACAAGGATTCTGATCACTTAACTTTATTGCCAACATTTGAAAAAGGAACAACAAACCGTGAAAGCTGTGAATTAAAATGATAATAAGCAGAGATGAGGACATAGCCTTTGTTTATCAGGCTTAGGACACTCTAAAGTGATGCCAACAAAGCACTGTCACACTGCGTAGTTTTACTATTAAAAACCAACAATAATGCCTATGAGCAAGTATTGGCTGGGTGACAATGAGTTCAGTTTTGTTTTTCTTTTCTTTTCTTTTTTTTTTTTTTTTCATATGGCTAAAGCTTCGGGAGCTAAATTGCTACTTATTATTTTTCAAAATCAACTATATGGCCATGCATTTTTTTTCTTTTACTCGTTGTTTGGGCTAACTATCTCAATACATTAATGACTCAGTGGTTAAGTGCTCAAAGTTGATCCATGGAAGAAAGATATGGCAGATTGCTTCCACAAATAACCTTGGAAAATCCCTGGGACAGTTCTATTCTGTTCTATTGGGTAACTATGAGTTAGAAGTAGCTTGATGTAAATGGGATATACTGGTCAAAATCAAATCATTGCCTCATAATGTTTTCAACTCTGTAGGATTTTTGGAAGCAGATAGCTTCAAGTGTCCTTGTGGAGCTGCTTGTGGATTTGAACCATGGACCAGAAGTCAGTTGAGTGCTTAGCCACTGTGAATCATGGCATCTTCAATTTTTTCTACAGGTTATATATTCCTGGGGCTATTTTTTTCTGAAAAAGTACAAGTAACAAGTACAAATACTGTTGTTTTGTTCTAGGAGGAGAAGGACACTAACTGCCATTGAGTTGGTTCTGATTCATAGAGACTTTAAGGCAAGGTAGAAATGCACCTTTGGGTTTCTGAGACTGTAACTCTTTTGAGGAGTGGGACGCTTCATCTTTCTCCTATAAAGCAGTTGGTAGTATTAAACTGCTGACCTGGAAACAAACCTAGTTCTCATACTTTAAGTTGTCTTACAGTTTTCAACGGAATTCGGGTTTGACAAGTGTGATAGATATGTTTATTATGCCGACCTGGTCAATGAATGAACACATTCAACATAAATTGAAGGGCGCGGAGAAATAAATGGCTCAGCAAGCCTTGCCTTTCTTATCTCTTACTCAGTGTGTGGCTGCCTCAGCTTATTCTCTGTCTCGATTTGCAAACTAACCTGTGGGGCACCTAACCTGTGGTCTATGTTATTGTAGTTTGAGGTTCCTTTAAGACCTGATTCACCACACTACTGGAGTATACCTCAATTGATCTGGAGATTGTCAAACCCTGTCATTTGCCTGTGGACGGATATCCTGAATTGCTCTACAGAGGACTGCTCAGCGGCCCTCAATATCTGAAGGACTGTCAGTATATTAGCTGTGTCATGGAAGTAAGTTGCACTGAGCCATTTGTACTGCTCTATAGACTCACTGTTTATTGCTAATGTTTATCTATCTATCTATCTATCTATCTATCTATCATCTATCTATCTAGATCTATCTATATCTATCATCATCATCTAATTATATATAAAATCATAAGTGTCCAGGTTTTATTTCTCTGGAGAACCCTGTCTAATATAACAAGTTTTTTGTTTTTGTTTTTAAGTACTCACCCAATACAAGAACAACTTGTTCTAATAATTCGGCAGTCTGAGATGCTCGTCTTCCCAACACAATTGCTGAGGACAAAGCAGATGCATAAACAAAAGTGGAGAAGAAAGATAATGGTGTCTGAAGATCAAAAGATATAGCGGGTGGGGTCTTGAAGATGAGCAAGCAGTCATCTAGCTGAGAAACAACAAAGTCCACATGGAAGAAGCACACCAGCCTGTCCCGACACCATCACTGTGAATAAACTGGGTGCATAAGCAAAAGTGGTGAAAAAAGCTGATGGTGCTGGTGTCAGAAAGTGTATAGTCTGAGACCTTTAAAGGTTTGAAGATAAACAAGAGGCCATCTGGCTGAGAAGCAACAAAGCCCACAAGGAAGAAGCACAGCAGCCTGGGTGATCTCAAGGTCTTGAGGGGATCAGTTATCAGGCATCAAAGAACAAAAAAATCCTATTTTTGTGAATGAGGGGGAGTACAGAGTGGGGACCCAAGCCCAACTGTGGGAAACTGGACATTCCCTCACACAAGGCTTGGGGAGGGGATGAAGCAGTCAGGGTGCAATGGAACAATAATAGAACACACAGTGTTCCTTTAGTTCTTGAATACGCCCCCACACCCCACTATCATGATCCCAATTCTACCTTACAAATCCAGCTGGACAGGAGGATGTACACTGGTACACATAGGAACTGGAAACACAGAAGAAGAACCCCTAGGACTGGTGGTGAGAGGGGTGATATTGGAAGGTTGGAGGAAAGGTAGGGTAGAAAGGGAGAAAAGATTGCAAGGATCTACATATGGTCTCCTCTCTGGGGAACAGACAGTGGAGAAGTGGATGAAGGGAGACAGTGGATGGTGTAAGTATGACAAAGTAATAATTTATAAATTATTAGGACTTTATGGGGGAGTGATAACAGGGAGGGAGGGGGAAATGAGGAATGGATACGAGGGGCTCAAGTAGAAAGCAAGTGTTTTGAAAGTGATGAGGGAAACAAATGTACAAAAATGCTTGACACAGTAGATATATATGTGGATTTTGATAAGAGTAGTATGAGTCCCAAATAAAATGATTAAAAAAACTTTTAAAATGTCCCTCTATTGTCTTCTAGTGTAATTTCAGGGAGGATAATCTGCTATTAAGTCTATCTTTTATTCCTCTTTTTACTCTTTGGATACTTCCCTGCCTGCCTTTGAATACTTTCATATTTTCATTTTGTTTTTATTTTTAGTCATTCTAATAGTTTTTTTGTGTATGGTCACACATTCATGTTTATGTAAGTGTGTTTTTGTGTGTGCATGTGCTTGTTTCCTCTCCCCGCCCTTTGTTTTGCTTTACC
Source organism: Nesogale talazaci (assembly GCA_004026705.1). Taxonomy (NCBI): domain Eukaryota; kingdom Metazoa; phylum Chordata; class Mammalia; order Afrosoricida; family Tenrecidae; genus Nesogale; species Nesogale talazaci. The sequence continues at coordinate 39,273 of PVJH01005816.1, forward strand.
TTGTGAATATCTGTCTTTCGGGAATTACCTCTATTACTAGTGAATTGACATGTGCTAGTCTGAAGTGGGAAGATGGGTGATCTCAGGTTTTATGACTAAATTTGGGCAGTCATTTGTGTCTCATATACTTGATGTGTGGCATTCTCAGTGTTCTTGTCTCTTTTCCTGGTTAATTAAGAACCCTGCATACATTTAATCTTCATTATAGCCATACATGTGGATTGTAATGGCTGTAAGGAATTTCATCTTGATAACAATCTCCATTCTCTGTTGTATCAAACACACACAGGACTTTGCAATACTGTGCATAAAGTGCCAGGCACATGGTAGGGACTCCGTGAGTGATGGTACTCTCTGTACTTTAAATATTGTAAGATCAGGGGATGTTATAAGCAGAGTATGTGCATGCAGACAAGAAGGGTTATTTCTCTAATAGTGTTATTAACATAGACATCCTTGGTGTCCTTTTGCTTTGTGAATACCGTATTCATTTACAGATGCAGCAATTGGCAAGGTCACTCTGACTTTCATGAGACAAACTATCCTTTTAGAAAGCCCATTGAGCTCTAGCTGTTTGACTAATCCTGTCCCCATGGTTTATAGAAATTCTGCCACGTTTGTAAGATTCATATTCTCTTTGCATTCTGGTACAAATAAATACAAACCTACATTTTACATCTTCTATATGCATTTGTTCTAAAGAGTAAGACAAAGTTTACTTTTGTGAATACATGACTTTTCTGCTTTTGCAAAAGGAGGTTATAAGAAATATTTAAAAAATATTGATATATCAAATGTAGCATGGCATACATTTAATTTTATGTTTCATGAAATTCTGTTAAGGCATATAAAATTTAGAAAATAGTTTTAGTGATGGGTATATTTGAAATTTTTCTTCTCTCTCTATTCTTGCCTTTTGATCAAATAGACTCTCCTACTTTCCTGAGTGTTCAATAGAATGGAATGAAATCACCTAATCAGAAAGCAAAGTTGTTCCTCAAGAGGGCAGTAGTTCTCATCTAACTGAATCAGAAAAATTTTATTAAATGTATTGAACTGAAGACACATACCTTCCCTTGAGAACTATGCTTAGAGTTGAAGGACATTTAAAAAAAATCAGCACAATGGAAAGAAGATAAATAATAAATGCTTGAATTAATTTTTAAGAGTATGAGAAATTATTCTTTTTAAAATTATAATGCTGCTTTAAGATATTGAGCAAGGAAATATTGTTTCTGTGGATGATCATGGAAATTGATTATTGAAACCAATTGAAAATCATTCTTGATAGTTTAACTTCAATTGCTTTTTCCAAATTTCTCTTTTCTAACAGATGACACCATGTGATTAGAATCATCTGACAATATAAATTCATTCAATTAGCAACAGCATGCTATAAGAAAGATAATGCAAGTATTATTTAACCAGTGAAGGCAATGATGGAGAAATTAAAAATTTCCCCCAAATTATTCAATCCAAAATTTACAAAGAATTTCAATAAAGATGCATTAATACTTACAGGTCATTGGAATGTGAAAGAATATTGAAGATAAAAAGAAAGGATTAATAGTTGGAAAATATATCTTTGGTGTTAGAAACAAAGCTAGAAATGTTATGACAGAATTTAGTAAGATCAAAGACATGGACAGGTGCCCCTCCCCCTAGAAATATTTATTTCAGAGGACAGCACTGAAGCTAGACCTCAGGGAGAGGGACATGTCTGATCAGAGCACAATGGATCAAATGAAGGGGGAAGAAGAGAGAATGAAGCACATCCTGATCTACCAAGCCTTGAGAACAGGATGATATCCTTGCTCAGAGCAGTCAGTGCACAGAGGATCATATGGCTGGTCCCACTAAGGGACACTGCATCCCTCACTGACACATAGCCCTACAGGGGACAACACTGGGGACAGTGTGTAAGTTATGCTTGATCTGACCACACCATTCCGAGGCAAAACACTAAGGGCATGCAAAAGAACAGCAAGGGGAGCAGAGCAAAGTCCCAAGAGAATATGAAAAATAGACTATGGTACCAGGGCATGGCACCACATCAGATTTGACTGGAAAACACTCCTAAAGGTCAACAAACAGACTTTACACTATTTACAAGTTTTTCATTTGTACTTTTTGTTGTGGTGGTGGTGGTGGTTTTATTTTCTTTTGTTGCTTTGCTTTGCTCTGTCTTGTTTTTGTGAATAACATTATCTCTGCAGGTCTATCTAGATAAGATAGGCAGGATCAACAATCTAGAGGGGAAAAGAACAGGACCTACAGTTCTGGAGGGACATAGGAAAGGGGATGGTGGGAAAAAGGAAGTGACTTTTACAAACCTAGGAACAAGGGAACCACAGTAATCCAAAATTGGTGGCGAGAAGAGTGTAAATGATCTGGAAGGGCTTAATTAAGGGTGAGGTAACCAAGAAGAATCACTGAAACCCAAATGAAGACTAAGCATGATAGCAGGACAAGAGGAAAGTAAAAGGAAATAGAGGTAAGAACTAGGACACAAAGGAATTTATAGCGCTCTAAAGATAGGCATATACATATGTAAATGTGTTTATATATGATGATGGGGAAATAGACCAATGTGCATATATTTAAGTATAAAGGTAGCAGATGGACATTGGGCCTTCACTCAAGTACTCCCTCAACATAAGAACACTTTGTTCTAATAATCCAGCACTCAATCGCTGAAGACAAAGCGGGTGCATAAGCAAATGTGAAGAAAGCTGATGGTGGCCAGTCATCAAAAGATATAGAGTCTGGAGTCTTAAAAACTAGTCCACTTTTTTTGACGTCTTTCACTTTTTAAAATTTGCAATCTTGTTCTAGCTCTTAACCTTACTTTTGATCATTGCTCAGGAGCAACATAATTTATGAATAATGAAGTTGTCAAATAAGAAGTTCTCTTTTTAATCTACAATTGCCCTTATTTTTAGTCACATTTGACACTAATGACCACTTGCAACTGCTGTCTAGTTATTTATTTTCTTGCCCCTCCCTACCTTTTCTCCCTTTTCTTCCTTTTTTCTCTACAGTCTTTGTCATGCTTCAATTTGAGCATCTCTTTGAAGTATGTAGGGAACTGAAATTAAAGTTACACTCGAAGCCTACTTTAAATTACCATGTGCCTTCATTGATAATATGTGAGGAATTCTTCCCACTCAGTGAAGAAATGACAGAATGAAAATTATCTCATGCTACTAGGGTTTTAAGTAGACAGAAAATTGGTCTGTATTAATGCTTCATTCTATTAAGCATGTATTAATGCTTCATGGGGGCCTGACGGTCAATTATTTCATAGTTTCTAATTGCCTGCAGAGAATGTGGGCTTTGGTTCTGATAGACTAAGCACTGGGTAGAAATGTCCTCCAGTGAGGACATGGAGAAAGGTCCTTTTCAATACACTGAAGAGAAGTTCTTAGTCTGAGTGATGAAACAGTCTTCAATTATTTTCACAAATCCTGAAGTGAAGGACAGTCACTGAGTAACTGCCACTTCTTGTCACTTTTCAGAAATCACAGAGTGAAAGAAAATAGAGTTTATTAATTCTGGGCTGATTTTCTTAACTTCACACTATTTTGTAATAGTGGAAATAAAAAGAGACCACTTAGCCATAGAATGAAAGAGTGTTTCTTAAGGGAGCTAGAGAAAATGGAAAAAGAAGAGTTGGTATAAAAGAGAATGGCATTTCTGTATTAGAAAATACAAGCATTTTAATTATAAATGACAGAGAAGCAATGAATACAAAGTATTCTGCATCATGATAGGATGGCAACTAATCATGTTGTTTATCTCCACTAATTTTTATTCTTCTTTTTATCTTTATGATTCAATTTGGATAATCTCTACAAAAAACTTTTCTTTTCAAGGGATTAAAAAGGTAAAATAATAACTTTTATGGACTTTCCTAGCAAGCAAAAAAACACTGCATGCTAAGACAAAGCAATTATGTAATTTTCATCTGGATATTTTAAAAATGAAGTTTGATATATCAAAAAGAGGGAAGTCAGCAAGCAAATTCGAAACTCAGAATAGCAATACTACACTGAAGAATTATCTCGTACTACTTTTTATATTTTGTTTTTAAAATTTTGAGTCTCTCTATGATTTAATTCAGGATTCATGCCTTCCTCTCCTCATATAAATGCCTGTAACTGAAACTAAAAGGCTTTCTCTTTTTCCTCCTTTATTTTTCAAATTTGATAGTGTAGCTACTTTTTGAACTATGCTGCTCTTCCTAGGTTCCAACTCACAGGGATGCAGTTTATAACAGAAGGAAGGTTGCCTGGTCCTGTGCTGCGATTCCAATCACTGCTAGGTTGGAACCCATTGTGACAGCCATTGTGGCAACCCTTCTGGTCAAAGATTTTTTCTTTATTCACAGACACTATCCTTTTTCATTCTTGATGTCTTTTTTCAGGGGCTGATTTCTCCAAATAACACATCCAGAGTTTGTGAGATGAAGTCTCACCATCTTCCTTGCTAATGAGTATTCTTCCTCCAAGATAGATTTGTTTGTTCTTTTGGCAGTCCGTTGTGTGTTCAATATTTTTCACCAACAACATAATCTCAGTGCAGAAGGTATTTGTTGGTCTTCCTTCCTCATTGTCCAGTGTTTGAGTACATATGAAGTGATTTTAAAAATTATAACTTGGGTCAGGTGCACCTTAGTCCTCAAAGTGTCATATCCAACATTATTCCATTGTTATTTGTATATGGTTTTCCATTGGCTCATTTTGTTATTAGTGGACCATGACTTCCTTCTTTGTAGTCTGTCCTTAATTTGGAAGTTCCACCAAAACTTTTTCATCATGGATGACCCTGCTGGTATTTCAAACACTGGTTGCAAAACTTCCAGCATCACAGCAATATGGAAGCCACAATAGTAAGACAAACTGAGAGATGAGTGGGGGATCAGATTGTTTATGATGAAAGAAAATTTCTAATTTCCAACTGGAAATTTTCAAAGCTCAAAAATATGTTTAATAAATCCTTATTAGTTTACTGACTGAAAATAGAGCAAACTTTTCTTAGGTTAAGTATGATACTCTTGGAAAATATTCTGAGATGGAGATTGTACAAAGGTGTACAGGGTTATAGGAGTGTAGCCAAACAATTGCCAAGAAATGATAGAAAGGGAGAATTTCAACAAAGGGAGAATTTAGCCACTCGAGGAGAACTGTACTGAGTGCTCATGTGACTCTGACAAGCTGTCCAAAATTGAGCCTGACCTTTGTACTCTGACATCCGTTAGTTATTGAAAGTGTACTATTTTCAGGTGAGGTTTGTGAATAAAATGGAGACTAATCCTATAGACTATTGACACATTCAGGCACATTTGTGATCAACACAGCTAGCAGATGCAAAATTTTGTGCTGGATCCTCTGAAAGGGAGAACTGGATGAGATCACACATCTACTGAGAAATACAAAGTAACCCACTGCTGCCACAATGACCTTATAGAAGGATAGCATAGAATTGCCTTTTTGAGTTTCTGAGATTGTAAATCCTTATGGGAACAAAAAAACCCCTCATCTTTCTTCCATAACGATAAAGCTAAACAGGTCTAAATAATGAAGCTTTCATTTTGTTGCAGGACCTTGAGTTGATTATTAAGAGGTAAACTGAAGTATGAGGGCAAAGAGAGAAAAAAGTTGAGAGTGAAACAGTTCCGTATTTAGAAAGAACCTCCTGGGTGAAGTCCTGTGGTCTAGGAAGTAGCCCAGGGTAGTTGCGCACAGTGAGGAAAATGGTGGGTTTTTAAAAGAGGAGCTGAGGATGGTCCAGGTGGGGAGATATTAGGGCTGCAGTTTCTGGGAACTGTGGTTATGTTCTTCCTTAATCTAAACATCCAGCTGTTGCAGGTGAGAAGGAAAGATGATAATTCTTGAAGCCATTCTGAGAACTGCCTGTCAGCTTATTTCCTGGTATTTACAGGGAGAAGGATTGAGACCCCGACAGCCTGTCCCTGACCCAAAGTCCCAATCTTTTGGTGATAGGGGGCACAGGGGAGTGGGTAGAGGGGCTACAGACCAGAGTATGCAGGGTCAGGTTTGGTAAGGCAGGCGGCTGTAAGAGTGTTAAAGAAGCTGGGTAACAGTTAAATTGGTTATGTCCCTTATTCTGTTTTGGAGAAACTTGAAAAAACAAGGGACTATTAAAAAGCAAAACAAACAAACAAGCAGACAAACAACAACAACAACAAAAAACATTTAACTGCTAGCGGCCTAACCAAAGGGAGAAGTTGGGAGGCAAAAGTGTTTTGAAACTAAGATGTTAATGAGGTGCTGTCTTGCTGATGGTTTTTTATTTTGTCTGCTATCTTATGAAGAACATTTGCATTCTGTTCCACAACTCCAGATTTATTAATGCAGTAACATTTTTTCCCTAAAAACATATAGGTGTCTTTTTTCCTGTGCTTAGGAAATTTATAGCTCCACGGTTTTGAGGGTTACCTGTGCTAGGAAGTAAGTTGTTGCTGTAGAGAAATTAGGGATTCTGAGGAAGAATTCATGATTAATGCGAGGTTTTATTGTTTTGTCTTAAGTTTTGTGGTTAAAGTATGATGTGGCTTAAGGACCCACGGAGCCCAGCTGCTGTGAGGGAGGAAGCAAAGTTAAAGACAACTAATACAGGAAGGAAGACAGCATTTTTGTTGTGTGAGTTGGTATGGGAACCTCATAGGAATTTAAATTTGCCAGTCCTGTACAAAGTAATTTGGGGAACCACAGAGGTTGAGGGACAGTAGCTTGTTAAAAGCTATTGATGCATTTGGTAAGGGTTCCATTGTATCTAAAGAAGATTTCTGGGTGGGGGGTGGAGGGGCTAAGAACTCCTCTAATACTGTGGGTACTGTCTCACTGATGGATTTAGGCCAATAACTTTTGACAGCAAATGGGATATATCTTGCTTTTGCTGGTGCTGAACTGATCATACAGAGGAATTCCCTTTAAGGGTATAGGGCACTCCCCAGACTCATTAGATGGGGAAAAAGTTAATAAGGGCACAGTGTCTAATGGGTGCTGTAGGCAGGCTCAGAGAAAGTAATTGGTTATACTGATTGCTTTTGAAACATTGAGGAGGGCAGCAGCTTCCTGGATTACTTTTAACAATGTAAATGGGCTGTTGGGGTGATTGTTTACTATCCTGGATTTTCTATGCCACCTGATAGAATTTACTGAAAATTGGGAGGAGGATTCTTAATATATTGTCAACAAACGTGAAGGGTAGCAAGGGGCCTAGCGCTGTGCCACCAACAATTTATTTTCCTTTTACCCCTGACATCCATTTACTGTCTCAGAAATCCGTGATGTTAACATGGTAGGCTCCACTTTTATCCCCAACTAAAACGCCTTGCTGAATTGTGCCTTCCTGTCCAACCATCAGTGAATTTTTCAAGAGAAATATGGATACCTTCCATAGATGCCCAGCCACCAATGACAATATTTTTCTGTTTAGTTATAAAGAAAAGACAGAATAGGACCTGCTATAACATGATTGGTTATGGGCATGCTTATCATTGCCAGTCTGATAGGGTTTGCAGACAATAAACTCCTATGTGAAGAAATTTATATTGGGTTTTGTAGCCCTACCTTGGCTTAGGGTGACTTGCAGAAGGAACCCTAGTAAATTGATGGCAAATGGGCCCCGTGCCTTGGGTACCATACAGGAAATCATGGATGGAAGGTGCCTGTTTAACTTTGCTGAGTTGGTGCCAGTTAGGATCCCTGAGTACCTTAACTGCTGCGGGAATAGGGAGGATTACAATGTGTGGGCCTGACCACCATGATTGAAGAGGTTTTGGATGAAGAGTTTTGAGAAGCAATAAGTTTTCAGGTTGCAGTGCTGTCACCTGAAAGGTTTGATCTGAATCTTCAGGGTGGGACAGATACCTGTCTGCATGTTTCAGGAACAGCTGTCTTAAAGAGAGGGAGATAAAAGAGGTAGGATGCCAAGGGGGTCAATGTGGGGTTCTTGGACTGCTAAGTGGTGGTTAAGTAGGAATAATCTTTCAAACAAGAGTGTGAAAGAACTCTTGAAAGAGTTTGTAAGGTTTATAACCAGAGGCTCTAATATGAGCAAGAGCTATAGGTAAAAGTGTTACCCAGGATTGGTAGAGTTCTACAGAAAGATTTGTGAGGTGATCTTTGAGGAGTCCATTAGTCCTTTCTAGTTTTCCTGATGACTGAAGGTCTGTATGTAATGTGTAGCTTCCAATCTATGTCAAGGACAGCACAAGCCTGATGAGTAATCTTAGAAATGAAAGCAGGCCCATTATCAGATGTAGGGAGATCAAATCTGGAAATGATGTGAGTCAGCAGGGTGTCTGTCACTACTTCCACTGTCTCATGTTTGGTAGGAAAGATTTTTACCCACTCTGTAAGGTTATCAACCATGGTAAGAAGGTATCCTAGCTTTTTTGTGTGGGTGAAGTCTATTTGCCAATTTTGTGCTGGGAAATGGCCTTTTATCTGATGGGTGGGGAAGTTTGATTAAATTCCTCCCTGCAGTCTGACAGAGGCGTGAGTGTGGCAGGCAGAACAACCATGTTAACAAGGGTTTGTAATGCCAGGTGATGAAACAGAGGTTTAAGGAAATGGCCTAGTTTTTTTTTGGCTGAAGTGTAGAGATTAATGAATCTGTTCTACAATGGTGGCTGCCTGGACTTGGGGTAAGGCTAGTGTTTTGTTTTTTTTTTCAGTATTACCCACCCTACTGGATTCCTTCCTTGGACATCAAGGAGTATGATTTCATATCTGTAAACTGTGGCTGGATATTGGCAGTGATAAGAAGAGGATGGGAGAGGAGTAAGGCTGGTTTGAATTAGTTAGTCTGCGGACAACCATGTCTGCTTAGTTGTTTTCCTGTGTCACCAGGGAATTATTAGTTTGATGCCCTTGATACTTTTTAATATTGTAACTCATTTTTTTTAATAATGAACACATTCATTTTTACTTTCTTATTAACTTCTTGGCAAATAACTTTCTGTTTACATTTCTGATTATTTAAAGCTTACTGTTTTGATCTTAATTTTTTGTATAACTAACCTGATATTTACTCAACCTGTAAAGGGCCCAGTAGACAATGGGTAAGAGGGACAGCTACAAATTCCCATGACAGAAACCTGAGAAGGGTGTCAGGAATGGCAGAAGGAAGGCAAAACAGAGAAGATAGCCTCTATGTTGACCAGAAAGGACAAAACTTTATTCACTACCTTGATTGTTACTCCAGGGTATGCAAGGGTGATTGGGGTCATCGGGTTTAGGCTTCGTCAATCCTTGGCAGCTAGGCCCAATAGCATCAGTGACAGGTCAAGGCTTGGAGAGGCTGGCCTTTCACCACTGGGCCCTGAAGGACAGTCATTTCTCCAGTGGCTCCATTGACCACATGCTGGTCAAGGTTTGTTGGATGGGTAAGGTTGTAAGCAGTGATTGGCCCAGTGACATTGCTGGTTACACTTGAAGCAGACTCCTGGTTGTGGTTTGAAACTGCAGTTTCCAGGGCCTGGGAAGGATGTCAAAGTCTTCTTGGTTTCTGAGGGTCTCATTGTTGAAATCAAGGCTTGGGCCTTTAAGTTTGCCTTCTGTTAATTTTCAGACTCCCTGTCTGCCTCTGTCTGCTCCTCTCTGGTATTGATACTTTAAAGGACATATTCACCAGGTCCCAGACAGGAGTCTGAGGGCCATCTGAGGGTTTTTTAAACTTAAAAAAAAAAAAAATGTCTGGTGCTGATTGAGTAATGGATCTTTGGTGAGGACAGTGGCCCCTGCTGGTGAGGTTGGGTCTAGGCTGATGTGGTAAGGGCTTTGGTCAGGATATTTAAAAAATGCTGCCAGATTTTTATCCAGTCTTTGAGTCATCTTCCTGAGTTTATTAAAATAAACTGCTTTGTGAGAAATTACCTGGAGATGGGCCAAAACACAGTGGAGAAATTTATCTTGGCAGGCCCAGCCATCTTACCTGCCTGAGTATCGGTCTGAAAACTTCAGCCTGCTTCTTGCCTTGAGACAATCTCATTACCTCCAGGCATGTTGAAGTCAGTGAGATGGACCTGGTCTACAGGCTGCAGGCAGCAGCAAAAACACCACGCTCTCTTTAATTTGAAGTCAGAGTGGGTGAAAGGACTATAAAAAATATATTCCATGATAAATTACAGGTTTGAGAAAGATGTAGGTGGTGGGATTACTGGAAAAGGAACTTAAGTTCTATTCAAATTGGGACAAGTCAGTAAGAGAAAAAAATACATGGATGTTGATGAGACCTTCAGTGACTGCAACTTCCCATAGGGTCAGAGGATGGGTTGGTGTACATGTGTATGAAGACTGACAGGGGAAGACAAAGGAGATAACTTAGGGCTTTCAGTGGGGTGGGGTGGGAGGTTAGTGGATGAATTGTTTGGAGCTGAAGGGGTCACAGAAGGAGGTGATGGTGAGGGGCACCCAGAATGTGGAAGAATCCAGCAGCAAGGGACAGTGGTCGAAATAGCAGAGATAAAATTTAGTCAGGTACTCACTCATAGACACAGTGGATGGCAGCTGAAGGTCCAGGTCCAGGGAAAGGGGAATTGGAGGAGAGAGAGGTGCCACACTCCTGCAAGGGTAGACGGGGGTGCATCAAAACACCTCCTACTCCTCCCAGGTTTCAGCACCAAATGAGGTAAACTGAGGGATAAGGGCAGAGAGGAAAAGTTAAGCGAGTGGAATGATTCTTTATTTAGAATGAAGCTCCTAGGCTAAGTCCCATGGTCTAGGGAGTAGCCTAGGGAAGTCTTGCCCAGTGAGGAAAGTGGTAGGTTTCTAAAGGAGGAGTTGAAAAGTGTCCAGTTAGGAAGGGGTTAGGGCTGCAGCTGCTGGGAATTTCCATTGTGGCTATGTTCTTCCTTAATCTAACCATCCAGTTGTTGCAGGTGGGGAGGAAAAACGGTAATTCTTGGAGTCAGTTCTGAAAATTGTCCATCAGCTTCATTTCCTGGTATGTGCAGGAAGAAGGGTTGAGGGCCTGACAGCCTGTCTGATCCAACAATTATGACTCAGAGGGACCCCAGAGAACAGTTAAACTGACCCATGGGTTTTCCAAGTCTGTGTGTGATCTGCACAAAAGGGTCTGGTGGGACAGGGAAGAAAACACTTAACTGCTTCAAACAGGCTCCAGTCTTTTCTGTTCTCTAACATTGCTGTGAAGCTGAATCAATTCCACAGCAATAAGATTTTAGGGGAGCAGAGAGCCAGGTCTTTTCTCCCATGGAAACCTTGATGGACTTGAATTTCTGAACATTTAGTTAGGAGACTTGCGCTGAAAAAAGGGCATCTCAAAAATTCACCTGCACATTCAATTCAATGAATCCTTCTCAAATACCGGAATATATATTCACCCACTGTCCTTCATACTTTTGTACCCCAAACTTATTGTCATTGAATGCATCCCAATTCAGACACCCTATAACAAAACTGATGCCACTATAGTTGATGAGGTGGGTTGCTAGCTACAAGATTAGGTGTTTAAACTGGGCAGCTTCTTCTTGGAAGAAATATGAAGCTGGATGGTCCTTTATAGGAATAAAGGTTTACAGTGTTAGAAAACCCTACAGGAGCAATTCCCCTTTGTCACTATGAGTTGATGTACCTTTGCACAGCCATATTACATATCCCTTCTCAATTTATTTTCTTCTAGGCATTGGGATATGTTTGACCACTTACACATTCTTTCTCCAGGCAACTGCACTTTCTTTTGTATTCCTCATGCCTCATTTCTGGCAACTTTTTTTTTCTTTTAATTTTATTTAATTGCTCAAGGTTGACATCTCCCCTTATTCCCAGGAAAAAGACCTCTTTCATTAGTTTTATCTTTGCATTACTGTCAAGTAATTTACTTGAGAACTGATGTTTTATGCAATGTTGAACAGAAATTATGCAATGTAGTTTATCTTTGCATTGCTATCAAGTAATTTGCTTGAGAACTGATGTTCTATGCAATGTTGAACAGTGAGACTCCTTTATATGTTGCTCAATATCTTGTCTATTATGTTTCCATTGTCCAGCAGAGTGACTGGCACAAAGTCAGTTGTGATAAAGAACAATTCCCACCCAATATTTTGATAATTTAAAATATCCAGTTTTAGCTGAGTATGCAAGTAATTGCTTTTTACTTATTACTATTTATCATATATATTTTAGAGCAGTTTGAGGTTTACAGAACAAAACTTTACAGTTACTCTCTTTTCCTTGTGTGAATTTCCTCCAGCTAATAACTTGCATTCCTGAAGGAAATTTGCTACACTTAATGAACTAATGTTCTTAGCTTACATGTAGCTCACAATTTGTCTTGTATCGTTTTAGGGTTTTGATAAATGTATAACACCATTCACATATAATACATAATAGTTTCACTGCCCTAAATATTCCCTGTGCATGACCTACTTAACACTTTCCACCCAATACTCCTGGCAACTGCACGTCTTTTCACTGACTCTGTAGCTTTGTCTTTTCTGGCATGTCATATAGTTGGAATCACACAGTATGTCTTTTTAGACTGGCTGGTTTCAATTAGCATTATGCATTTTAGGGTTTTCCTTTTCATTTCAGGTTTGTATAACTCATTTATTTTTAATGCTGAGTAATACTGTATGGGTATATGGATTATTTTTATCTATTTTCCTTTTGAAGGATTTCTTCCTTGTTCTCAAGATTTGATCATTATTAATAGAGCTAGTTCAAATATATATTTCCAGTTTTGATGTGGACGTGTGTTTTTTTCCCAACAGTTTTATTGACCCATAATTACATGTCATTCAATTCAACAGTTCACTCATTCCAGGGACATTGTATAGTCACCACCACATCAATCTTACAGCAAAACTCATTCCATGATTAAATTGACTTGAAATGAGTTATGCAATCACAATCAGTTCTAGTGATCCTATCACCCTTTTGCCCTTCATTATTTACTTTTTGGGAGAAAGAAGAAGTAATCTGTTCCCATGAAGGTTACAGCCTCAGGAATTCTATATTAGGTTACAATGAGCTGAAATTAACACAAGGGCAGTGGGTTTTTAGTTTAACAACACAAATGATTCTCTTTTCTTATACTTACTGCCACATATATCATCCTTGGTAAGCTTTCTTTTCATATATTTTGCCCATTTAAAAAATTGGGTATGTTCATTTTTCTTATTGCTGACTTTTAAGAGCTCTTTGTGTATTTTGGGTAACAAATCTTTTATTGACTATATGCTCTGTAAATACTTTCTCCAGGTCTGTGACTTGTGTTTTCATTCTCTTTATATTGTTATTTTGCACAGAAGTTTTTAAATTCAGGAAATTGAAACTCACCATTTTTTTGTCCCCATGGACTCTGCTTTTGATTTTGTCTCTGAAAACCTCAAAATCATCTCTAAACCCAAAGTCAACCAGTTTTCCCTATATCCCCTTTCTTATTGTTGTTGTGTAAAAGTTGTATACTTTTGAATCTTATATTTAAGTTTATGATCCATTTTGATGGATCAAGTTTATGATCCAACTTTATATTTAAGTTTATGATCCAATTTTTGTGAAATATATAAGATTTAGCCAATAGAATATGAGAAGATTCGATGTAGGTAACATTTAGGTCATCTATTTGTAGGTTCCTTTGCTTGAGTTTCCAACCATTTTAACTGCCATGACATAGCAAAATTACTGGTCCTACTAAGAATGTTATACTTAAAATGGCAGAAAGATGGCAACTATCTGTGCTTCCCTCCCTTTTGCCTTTCCTCCCTCTCTCCACTTTATTTATTTTTTTATTTTTTTCTCCCTCTGCTGGTTTTTGGTAGTTACATCATCTGGTGTTAATTTGAGGATTAAGAGTGCAGCAGTTGAGTCTAGCCTGTCGATCAGGATATAGCCAATGACACCTCTGTTGGGTCTGGCCTTTTCCTGTGGATTCTGGGAACTTCTGTCTTCTCTCCTGAGAGGTAGGACACAATCTCCCTCTGCTCACTCTTTGTGAGACATCCTTGTCGAGAAGACACATGAAGAAAGACTGATGGAGTCTGACCTCTGGAGCCAGAGGGGTCAAGTGGAAACCCCTGCTAGTGCTGAGATGCTTATAATGCCACTGGATCCATAAGACTTCCTACCCACTGGCCTATAATCTTCCTGCATTAAGAATCATTGCTTGTGTTTTGTGAGTCTGAACTGAACTTTATAGATTGGTATTAGTCATATCAGCGAAAACTGAACTTATGGACTTGATCTGGACTAAATAGGAATGATTTCTCATTTCTCAACTGCTCTTGTATATAAAGTTCTTTCTTATACATTTAAGAATGTCTCTGTGAAATTGTTTTGCTAGTAAACCCAGACTAACAAAATATTTCGCTAAGCCTTATATAAACAACCAGGAACTCTTGGGGCTCTATGGGCTAGGCTTTGAGCTGCTAACTGCAAGGTCATTACTTCAAATCCGAGAGCCATTTTGCTGTAGAAAAATCAGGTTGGTTTTACTTAAAAAGAAAAAGATAAAGCTATCTCATAAAGGGTTAGTTTTGGAAATCCTATAGACTCATGACAGTGGATTCTATTTTTTGGTCTGCTTCTTGTAAACCTATGGGGATGATTCCACAGCAATAGCTTTGTTTTTAAAATTTTCATAATAATGACAAACAAGAAGTTCTAGGACCTTTCCAAAAGAAGAAAGAGACTTTTCATTGAACATAGTTAAGGCAAAGGTTTTTAATTTCAATGATGACTTACATGCTTCCAATATGACCTTATTTAAATGATAGATTTATTTCATCAACAAAAGACATTTTTCATTTTAATCTGTTTTTTCAAATGAAAATAAAATGTGAAAGTTGGCTGCAAGTTACTCTTTACCAGTAATTTAAATGTCCTTTAAAAGTGCTTGAAATAAATTCAGAGAGGAGTCAGAGCTGACACTTAAAGGGAATTTCCAGCAAAACATAAATAATGATCATTGTGGCTCTATACTTCCCCAGATGAGATCAAATTAATCGACACATGGGCTGCCATGGAAATGACTTTCAGACCCACAGCTCATCTATCCAAGGTTATAACTGTGATTTTATTGCAGCTATAGTTCCTTGTTTAACCTCTGCTACTAATTCATTTCTTCTTTATTTTTCACATTCAGAATTGATGCACCTGTGCATTGACACCTGAATGTGGTATTAGAAGGGGCATTGTGTTTTTACATTATCAACTGAACAGCAATATCTACTTAGAGACAAGAATAAATTGAGCTTCTAGATCATTTCAAAATAAATATCATGAAATATTCTAGTTGGTGATTAAATAAGCCTAGGAATTCTAAAGTGTGTGCTAAAATTCCTATCCATTAATATTTCTGTTATTCAGTTGAGATTTATTTCATTGATATTCACTAATGTTCAAGTTATTCTCTTGCCATATATGTGAGTGACAGAAAATATGATTAGAGTCAGTACAGTGTATTTGCCGAGATGAACAAAATTGCCCCTTATTCTTTCAGACATATTATTTTAATCCCATGGCGGCTTGTCTAGCCTAGAAAGAAAATACATTTTCATACCTAGAGAAGCAAAATAAAAATGAAGACAAGGCTGAGCCCCGGTGGCTTAGTGGTTGTGTGTGGGACTGTGGTCCACTGGGTTGACGGTTCAAATCCAGCAGCAGCTCTCAAGGAGCAAGGCTGGGCCTGCTACTCCCACCAGAGGGCAGTGATGCCCCCCAAAAACAAAACAAATAAATAAAGATGAATATATTGCAAAGAACTTTAAATAACATTAGACATCAAAATTGACATTGATGAGATATCCCAGAAAACACTTTGCTTAACACAGATTATGTTGGTAATTTTTATATATGTGAAAAATGTCCATACATATCATGTGCTAGGAGATGCTTATATGTTGTTCATGAACTCCTTTGTAAAAAACAGTTGATAAGTTATCTATAATTTTCATTTCTGATTTGACTGAGTTGTTAAACATCAAAATATGGTGGAGTTATGCAGATTTGGAGTTCTTTTATGAAAGGAAGTGGAAGTGTCAGTTTTGTCCAATTTTTTAAAAAATAATACTTATATATGAAATTAAAAAATTTTTAATGACCTTCTTTTTACAAGTAAGAAGCGATAAAACCCATTTCAGTATTATGGCTTATTTAATAGAATCTACCTCAAAAAGCACTATCTGACATCACATATAACATATACATACAAATTTGACTTAGATACAACTTTAGGGACATATTTTATTTGTAATCCAGGAAATTCATGTGTATAACATGTTTGCCCAATAAATAAATCCCATAACATCCTATTTCATATAAAATATAACGGACCTTAAGTGATAGTTGATTGTAATTTTAGCCACCTCAATAATTTTGAATTAATCTTACCTGAAAATTCCCTCTTGCTGTATTGAAATAACATGATTACAGATTGGGGGATTAGGAAATAGACGTATTTGGGGAAGGATTCTATTAGCTATATAACCAAATATGCTCAAAGCAAGACTCATCCCTCAAAGATCTAGTCTTTGGCTTCAAATTCTGACAATCCTATTTATGTAGAACTTTTCTTTAGATATAAATATAGTTAATAAGATGATTTTTTTCACTTTCAAAAATAAAGAAAGCTATCCATTAATAATTACCAGTTATTGTTGAGTAGAATCTGATTCACAGCCATCTCTTGTGTATCGGAGTAGAAATATTCCCCATATGGATTGTATTGGCTGGTTTTATGGAAGCAGATCACTAGATCTTTCTTCCAAAGTACTGTTCGGTTTGGATCTTGGTGTATTTACAGCATCCCCATTTCCAATCTCTTGTTTGCTTTTGATTGAGCTGCATTTGATTCCTGAAATGTGCTCAACTCCTTCAATCTACACAGGACATTTGCATGTTTTCCTTTTGTCTAAAGTATCCCCTCTTTAATATACTTTTTAAAAAGTGTCTAAAAATAAAAGATTCAACTAAACTTCTCACCTACCTGTCATTCATTCCCTTTCACTTTTCTGATAATTATTAGTCTGAATTTGTCATCTCTGTGTGTATGCTTTAACCAAGAATGAAGTAAACATGTTTAGTTTAAAAAAAAACAAGATGTTTTTCTCATCCCAAGCCCAGGAAGGAGCAGATAATTTGTAGTAGTGTGGTCTTGGTGTTTAGATGTCACTGCATTTTCTACTATATGGGAATTCCTTTATATCCTGCAAACTCTGCTATACATTATAAAGGACAGTTGCTGTATTTATAGCATATATCTTGATGGACTTTAAAATATTTGTGCTTTTATTTCTTCATTTCTAGAAAAAAAATTGTCCCTTGTGTTCATGTATTTTCACTGATATCAGGAAGCTCAATCCTGAAGAAGACATTTCCATCTGCATCCTAAAGAAAGTCAGTGGATACCAAGCAGCAACAAAAATACGATATAATGTCCATGGCAAGAATTTATATATCTTTCTTTTAGGTTTATTCCAGAGAGATCTATGCCACTGCCTGCTTAGGTTAACCCTTTTCTGTGTCATCTGAAGATTCACTTAAACCACTTGTGGTTTAAGAAATTCCCAGAACTGGAAAGTGGGGACGTAAAAAGAACTATTTTATTATTTATTTTTGCAACTTGCTTGGCTAATTTAATATTTTAAAAATAATTTTACTGGGGGCTTATACAACTCGTAGCACAATCCATCTATATATCCATTGTATGCAAAGCACATTTGTACCTTTGATGCCACCAACATTCTCAAAGCATTTTCTTTCCACTTAAGCCCCTGGTATTGGCTCCTTCTTTTTTCACCCCTTCCCTGCTCCCCCTCCCTCATGGACCTTTGATAATTTATAGACTATTATAATTTTTTCTTGTCGAACGCTGTCTGATGTGTCCCTTCACCTACTTCCCAGTTGCCCACACCCCAGAAAGGAGATTATATGTAGATCTTTGATATTGATTCCCCCTTTCTACTGTACCCTCCCTCCATCCTCCTGCTGTTGCCAATCCTCGCACTGGTCCTAAAGGGACCATCTGCCCTGAATACCCCACGTTTCCGGTTCCTATCTGTACCAGTGTCCATCCTTCAGTCCAACCAGATTTGTAAGGTAGAAATCAGATCATGATTGTGGGAGGGAGAAAGCATTTTAGAACCAGAGGAAAGATGCATATTTCATCACTGCCCACACTGTGCCCTGACGGGCTCACTTTCTCCCTACGACCCTTCTGTAAGGGATGTCACTTCCCCTGCAGATGGACATTGAGTCCCAATCTGCACTGCCCCTCATTTATAATGATATCACGTTTAGTTCTTTGATGACTGATCCATTTGATGCCTTGTGGTCCCTCTAGCTGGTGTGCTTCTTCTATGGGGGCTTTGTTGCTTCTGAGCTAGATAGCTATTTGTTTACCTTCAAGTCTTTAAGACCTCAGACACTATATCTTTTGATAGCCAGGCACCATCAGCTGAGAAAAAAGCTATTTTAATTTGCTATATTGGAAAGGGAATATCTGTCAGTTTCTAAGATGATTATGCCACAGAGAAGACAGCTACGAGGCTGGCATTCCAAGAACTCCTGCACCTCCATCTAAACAATAATTTCTGGTATTGGCACGCATATTACATACGTTGGTTGCCTATGAATCTAACATTTAATTGCAATAGATATGCTTTCTAACTCACAAATGTAGCAAATAATACTTAACCCTGTTTATGACAAATGTGCTCATTTTTTATTTGAGCACATTTATTTGAGCTCTCTGGAGTGATAAGAGAGATAAATGCAACACTATGAAATCATTTTAACATGCACAGAGCATGACACATCAGTTAAAGAATTCAGTTTTACAAAGACATCAGGAAAACAGTTTAATGGCATATTTATTTAGATTTTACAATCAGGCTATATGCATTCCTGGCTCTCACTCTTACTTCCCCTTTCTTTGCCCCCTTCTTTGTCTGTTTCTCTCTTCTATATTCCATTTATCATTTCTTATTTTCCCCTTGCCTTTCTTACTCTTTCCTAACGAGAGACAAGCAATTATTCATGAATTCAGCAGATATTTGATGAACACATTCTATATACCAAACATTACTGTAGGTGACTGTTGCAAGCTAGGGATGGACATTTAGGAGTTTTCACCCTGAAGGTGATATTGAAAACATTTAGACTAGTTATTATTACCAAGGGAATGAAGAAAGGTATAAAATGGAAGGGAATCTGGTGCTTCAGCTTGGGGTATTCCACTGTGAAAAAATAGCCCAACTATTTTCAGCTCACTCCTTTTTAAAATATAAAGCAAACGTCAAAATGAATGTTAAAACCATCACACGAGTAATGTTTTAAAGCTCATTTATGGTGTGATAGACTTGATGTCACCCAATACCAGAACCTCTCAGGAAGTTGGTGGTTAAATGGACAGGGTGGTAAGACTCCAGAAGAGATAAAGAATGCCTCATTGAGATACCAAGTAGAAACTTTGTCATATTCATAAATGTCTAATTGTTAAGAAGTGATGTCGATGCCCAAGTGAATTTTAAAAGTCCTAGCACCATCTATTAGAAATGATCTATTTTTATATTAAGTAGACTTTGAATGTTTTAAAAATATTCTCTTAAATTTCTAAGTATCTTCTCCCCTCTGATTTTTTCTTCATTTGGACATTTTGGCCACTTGGATTACTTGATCAACATCTTGAAAAGATTAGCACTTAAAATAGCATGTGTGGAAAAAACACAAATTGTCTCAGCAGCACAGTAACTCAGTGACTTCTTTGTGTTAGATCATCCATTTCTTAACAGAATGCAGCTGTAACTGCAGTGAGTGTTCTGGTATTAATAGACCTTGCTCTGAGTCAGCACTGTTAAATTGCAAGTGGCCCATTAATTCAAAAAAGAAAATACAAGTCCAGACTCTTTGTGCTCTTTTTACCTTTAAAATGGTCTTCCATCTCAACTCCTTGGTGGCCAGTTGCTTCACAACAACGAACTTGCTTGCCATTAGTAACAAACCAATTGGTTTTCAAATATCTGTTGAGCTATAAAATAAGATACTCAGATAAGCCGAATTTATTAAAAGAGTCAGCTTTGGAGTACAGAGAAATTAATTTTAAAATCTCTTCTAAAGCAAAAACTTGCCAAAGTTGATTTTAGAGATTGATAACACAAATGTTTATCTTTTTGTGAGGCAAAAGTGAAGGAAATTTGGGTTTATTTTGTAGTATAATATATCTGTAAAAATTATTCAAAATTTCAGATGAGCCTTGCTTTTCACCAACCACCATGTGAATTAGAAACTAAGGCATGTAACTTACATCTAAGCTTTGCAATTAGGAGACTTTGGCATTGTCATCTCATCTTATGAACCTTTGAATTTATCACCGATAAAAAGAAGGTTTCATTCAGATGGTTTCAAAGATTCTTTCAACTATAAAATAATTTCATGCTATGGAAGTTAGATTCATCATTTTCTTTTTAAAAATATATATTTTCTTAATCAATTAAAGAAAAGCAGTTGATTTATAAGCATAGATAAAATATCCATTTAAACCAAGTGTGAGTCTTGTTAAAAGATAAATTCTGATGCAGTAGGCCTGCCTTTAGCCTGATATTCTGTATTTCCACAATTGTCCTGGAAGATGCTGATGCTGGTGGTCCATGGACCTGATTATAAAGGACCTAAATAATTCTGGTTATTTACCACTGGTCTGTCACTTTGTTATACTGTGGTGACCTGTATGTTACTCTGATGCTGGAAGTTATGTCACTGGTATTTCTAATGCCAGCTGGAGTACTCAAAGTGACCAGGTTTCAGTGGAGTCTCCAGACTAAGAAGAGATAACAGACGACAAAGCTTCCCACTTCATAGGAAGTAGCCACTGAAAACCTTTTTCATAATTCAGAAATATTATCAGATACTTATGGCCTAACTAGTGGAACCACAACATTGGGAGAGATAGTGCTGGAAGATGACTGGGAAGGAGCTGATTTCTGAGTGGAATATACCAGCGTGACATGAGTTGGGGAAAGCCTGTGAGGGTTGAACCTTTGGGATCATCATTTACTGATGGGGCATTACTCAAGATAAAAGAGAATCAGGTGCAAAAAATATGCTAATGCTCAGTATTTGGAATGTGTGTAATATGAATCTAGGAAAATTAGATGTGGTTAAAATGAAAATGAAATGTACAAAATCAATGTAAAAAGCATCAGTGAGCTGAAATGGTCTGGTAGGGGCTATTTTGAAACATAAAATCATATGATCTACTATGTCAGGAATAACACAATCAGGAGGAATGGCATGGCATTCCATGACAAGGAGGAATTCCTTGCAAAATAAATCATGAAGATACTGCTGTCAGCCATAGAATTATATCTACCTACCTTCATGGAAACGCAATCAGCACAATCATTTTCCAAATTTATGTACCAACCATAAAAACTAATGAGCAAGAAAATGGAGAATTCTATCAACAGTTTCAGTCTGAAATTGATCAAATATGCAATCAAGGGTCATTGAGAGCTTTTGGCTTTTGAAATGCAAAAGTTCCAAGCAAAGAGGGAGGAACAATGTTTGGAGGGAGGAAGGACTTGAAATAAAGCTGGAAATGTCATGATAGAGTTTTGCAAGAACAACAATTTCTTCATGGCAAATACCTTTTCTGAGCACAAAAGGCAACTACACCAATGGGCTTATCCAGACGGAACACATATAACTCAAATTGTCTTCATCTGTGGGAAAAGATGATGGATAAGCCGCTGCAACCAGGCCATGGGCTGACTGTAGAATATATCATAAATTGTTCATATGTAAGTTCAGAATACAGCTGCATAAAATTAAAACAAATCCACTAGAGCCAAAAGACAACCTTGAGTCTACCACATCTGAATTTTGAGAACATATCAAGAATAGATTTGATGTATTGAACATTAATGACAATATATTTTGAACCATAGGAGCGCATCGAGACCATTATTTATGAAGAAAGCAAGAGGCCATTTAAAAGATAGGAAAGAAATAAAGGATCAAAGTATATGTCGGATGAAATTCTGAAACTTGCTCTCTGAAAGAGGTAGCTAAAATAAATGGAACAGAGGATAGAAAGTTAAAGAGCTGAATAGAAAATTTCAAAGGGAAAATAAAAAAGACAAAGACAAATATTATAATGAAATATGTAAAGACCTATGATTAGAAAATCAAAAGGGAAGAACATGCTCAGCATATTTTAATTTAAAAGAACTGAAGAAAGAATTCAAGCTTTGGGTTGCAATCTTGAAAGATTCTATGAGCAAAAGATTGAGTGAGGGACTGAGCCCCGGGGGCTTAAGGGGTTGAGTGTGGGACTGCAGGCCCGCGGGCGTGGTGATTCAAATCCAGCAGCGGCTCTCAGGAGCAGCACTGGGTAGCTCCCATGACCACCAGTGGGCAGTGATGCAAAAAATTTAAAAAAGATTGATTGAGGCAGGAAGCATCAAATGATGTGGAAAGATATCTTATTTTAAGCACTACTATTGTTTCTACTAACATAAAATAAACGGAATAACTATAGGATAATTTCAGTTAAATATCTGAACATTTTACATGCATTCAGAATAAAAAAATTCACCATCATTACCATTTACGAATGTATTTTTTAAACTGATTGGATTTGTATCCAGTCAATAGAAATTAGAATACCAACCAGTTTCTTCCTTTTATGCACAAAAGGACTCCAAGAGTCCAGGTCCACTCTTTAGAAAGTTATCATAATGATATAGCTCTGAGTAACTATATTATGCAAAAGCTCAGTGCAGGTGCTATGGGATTCATTTTCCATTTCTGTTAAAAATAGATTCTTCCTCCCAATCTAATTTATGGACATACCTATGAATATAATATCAACTCATATATTTGATCCATGACTAAAACCAAGTAGCTAAAATGAGTTTTACATGTCCCAGGTCTCAATACACACACACACACACAGACACATTTTCTTAAAAAGCAATCCAATTCAAAATTCAAGGCAATATGTTGCCAAATGGATTAATTAATGAATTGCCTTGTGAAAGGTATATCTGTTTTCAATTTTACAATTATATCTTATTCTCAAAGTTGTACATTTTTATGAACACAAACACCAAATATTTCCAAACCTCCCCCATCGATATAGTATTTGACTACATAGTTGCTATTACTGTTCAGATTGTTGTCAGTAGAGGGTCTGGGTTCTTACAAAGGCTAATTCATTGAGTTTATAAGTTAAATTGTGTTTTTATTAAAAACTGAAAGTTTATGGCAATGCAAGTTTTACAATTATTTTTTCTTATCTTCCTCCTTCTCTATTCTCTTCTCTAGATGAGTTAGATCAAGAGACTCCAATGATGTGAAAGAAGGGTGCTTTTCTATTGGATAGGGTTGAGAAGCAAAATAACTTGTTGGGGAACATTTCTGAAATTCAGTTATTTTCTACTTCTTATTTGTATTTGACAATCCATTGCAGTAGCTATACCTAACTCACACCTTTTTTGTGTATTTTACCTCATGTTTATGGATGTTAGCAGGTTCACATCAAGATGGGAGAACATTGAAGATTCAATCCTTATGCCTACAGCATTATCATTTCTCAGTCATGATGGCAAGCAAGTTTCTCTCAAGTCCTCAGCATCTGAGCTATGTGACCTCTTGGTTTTGGGAAGTGTTACAGGGCTTCTTTATTGCTGCCCATAAATGCCCAAAGGACACCCACTTCTGCAAGCTAGCTTCATGCCCCAAGGCACTCAGTTGTACTGGGTTCATTGAGTGGGGAAACCTCCTACTTTGTCCTCTGCTCTGTCCCATGGTCTTGGTTCTACACCCTCTGGTGCCTCTGCTGGTGCCAGCACTTCACACATTGATCTTGCACACACTCAGCTCATGGCTGTTTGTTCACCATAGTCCAGGATCCTCTTTTTGCTTCCAAAATAGCTCATTTTATACACAGCAGAATGGAAAATTGACCATGGAGAGAAGATCCAGATCAAGGAATTTTACGTCATTACACGCTACCAAAACAAAGTACCACAAAGTAGATGAATTTAATATGCATGAAGTCAGAGTCTCACAGTTTGGGATTCTAGAAGTCTGTATTCAATGCATCTCCATGTCCATGCTCGTTCTATTCCCTATAGATTAAGAGCCCTTTTTGGCTCTTCCAAATCTAGCCTTGACAGATTATTACTGCTTATTGGCTCTTACAGTAACATATCTTTATGTAGAATCTCTTTCTGTGTGACTTTGCCCCTATTTTTGTCATTTTATTTCATAAGACACAATTGATACGGGACCCACAACATCAATGCATTTCTTTGGAGTCCATAATTTAATTCATAACAGCAGTAGCTCTATTATGCATATACATTATTTAATATGCAGTTTAAAATGTACCTGAAAGTTCTTAGAAATATATTAAAAGAAATGGTGTGATGTATTGTTATTAAAACATTATCTTTATGATATTGATTCTTATTGGGAGAAAGAATTATATGAAGAATGATGGAGTTGTGGGTAACTATCAACTGTATTGGTTATATATTTTTTCTTAACATGGGTTATTATTGAATATGGATTCCTGTGTACATTTTAAATAGCATAAATAATGACTAAATAGACTACTTTAAAATGCATGCTTTTCTATTGCTCTAGAACAAGTATGTATTTTGATCTGTTCATTTAATGGGGTAAGACATACTCTGATTACTTTTTAAAAATACTTAATCTCCCCAAACCAGTAAACATTAATACACAACAGAAGGGAAAAGCAATGGCATATTATGTTAAAGAGATCTATTAGATTGGATTCTCAAGAGAAGAAAAATGAGTCCTATTTGTGTGTATGTGTATATAGAAAGAGATTTATATATCAGAAGATTCATAATACTGTACACGGAGGTAAATATGGTCCGGTTCAAGTCCATAGATTATATGTAAGCTGGAGGCTTTTGATGTGTAGTTGCAGGAACTGAAGAACAGGAAGCAGAAAGACAAAACAGGCTGATTAGTGCATAGCTGAATGAATCTGAGGCAAGCTGAATGAAGACAAGGTCAGCAGTCCACTGAGGGGTCCTGAGATTGGCAAGGACACAAGGAGATCAATGAGCCAGACAGAGCATCTGATGGGACAGGAGAAAGCTCAGTTCTGCTCAGAATCTCCCTCTTTTTAATAAGCTTTATTGACATATCTTACACAACCCAATATATCCATTCACATACAATGTTTTTGTTCAATTCTGTCAAGTGGAGTTATAGCCTCCTCAATGCTGTCAACTTCCCATTCTTTCCCTTCCTTCTCTCATTTCTCCCTTCTTGTACCCTGTGGGAAACATTATTCCTGTTACTGTTTCTGCAGTGTTATTTATCTTGGCTTTCATGTGCCAAACAATCTTCAATATACAAATGAACATATGCTAATCTAACATCATTAATGTGGTAAAACAAATAAATGCCTTAATAGTGAGGGGGGGAAATATAAAAACCTAGAGGATAATAATGTGGTTCATCAATGACATTCCACACCCTGAATTATCATCCTTTCTGTGTGGCCCTTCTGTGAGGGACTAGTCAACTATATTGCAGGTGGATTTTGAATTAGCCACAAGGGGGCCACACTGAAAGACTAAAGGCCTAACTGGGGCTGAAGGGAGAACTAGACTGCTCCATTCCTGATTGCTGGAATAGCAATATGAACCTATAAGGTGCTCATCTTTCACACTTGATTATAAAGTCTGGAAAGGTGAATAAATAGTTAGCCATCCAGAATAAGCAACATGATAGAGACAGAAACAGAACCAATGGTTTCTGGGGAGCATGGGAGGAAAAGAGAGAGAAAAGGTGAGCAGTGGGGTGCCAGTAATGCTGGGCACAAGAGAATAATAAGTACTCTAAAGTTGTCAGTGAGGCAAGGGTAGTTTCTCTTCATATCTTTGAACAATTGAATATTATTTGATGATAATGAAGCATTAATGAGGGAAAACTACTGAGGAATAGGAGAGAAAAATAAAATAACTAGAGAGGTACATAATTATATATATATATATATATATATATATACACATAAATATGAAATAAGGATAACTTTGGGTTTCTACTTAAATCTTGCCTCAATCAAGAACAGTTTGTTTTATTAATTTGACACTGTATGATACTCACCTTCTTGATACAATATTGGAAGACAAAACGGGTGCATAAGCAATTGTGGTGAAAAAAGTTGATGGTTCCTGGGTATAAAAAATATATAACATGAGGTCTTAACAGCTTGTCATAAAACAAGAGGCCACCTAGCAGTAAAGTAACAAAGTCCACATGGAAGAAGCAAAGAATCACTCTCAAAAAACTCCCAAGGAGTTGTCATTAGACTGCCACCTGATAGACAGTTTGGATGCCACCGCTTTCATCCAGGTACATCTAGTTGACATAAAAACTAATCGTCAACAGAAGTCATGCTGCTCCAGCTATAAATACCCATGTAATTAACATTTCATATGAAGTTTTCTCTTATATTCTCATTGTATACTTATAACTATTGGAAAGATCATTTTCATCAACTAACTCTACCTAATATATATTTCAAAACAAAATAATTACCACAACATATATTAGGGTGAATAGAAAATAACAAAATCATTTGAGTTTCACTACTTCCTCTCTGTTACATTGCCCTTACTTAAACCCTACCAGGCCTCCCACGCCATTGATGGTGGACCACTTGTTGTTTCCCCAGTCCCTGAGCTTGTCCATGTCATGTTTCTTCTTCCCCCACTCCCGAGTCCCCAAGGAACCATTGGTCCAGTCATTTTCTCCTCCCAACTGTCCATCCAGGTGTGCTCCATTCTTGATTCAGTCCATTTGGGGGGCACAGACTACATTTTCCCCTGCCATATGACCCCCAAAATATCCTCTGTCATGTCTGTTTCTGTAGGGAGACAGTATGACAAGTTCTGTTGTTGTTTGTCCAGTCCCCCCTGGGGTGTTGATCCCCACAGGGGCATAGTCCCCTGGACATAATGGTGAAGAAAACTGATGGCACCAAGCTACCAAAAGAGATAGAGTCTGGGGTCTCAAAGTCTGAAGATAAACAAATGGCCATCTAGCTGAGAAGTATCCCAGTCTACATGGAAGAAGTGGCCATGAGGTGTTGAAAGAACCAGGCCTCAGGCATCAAACAGGAGAAAACTGTATCACTGTGTGTACTCCTTCCTGACATGATCACTGAGGACATGAGCAAGAATGGTGAAGATCCTTGATGGTATCCAGCTATCAAACCATATAGCGTCTGAAGCCTTAAAAGCTTGATGGTGAACAAGTGACCATATATCCCAGGAACAACAAAGCCTACCAAAGAAGAAGCACACCAGTTTGTGCGACCATGAGGTGTGGAGAAAACCAGGTATCAGGCATCAAAGAACATGACTGCTGAAGACAAAAGGGAGCAAAGGCAGAACGGAGAAATCCGATGCGCCCAGCTACCAAACGGTAAAGCATCTGCTATCTGAAAGGCTTGAAGGTGAACAAGTGGCCATCTAGTACAGAAGCAGCAAAGCATGGAAGAAGCACACTAGACTGTGTGATCACGATGGGTTGAAGGGAGCAGATATCAAGCACCAAAGAACAAGAATCATATCTCTATGAATGAGGGGGAGAGCAGCGTGGGAACTCAAGACCCACTTGTGGACAATTAGACACCTCTTATAGGGGAGTTGTGGGGAGGAGACAGGCCAATCAAGGTGCAGTGAGGTGGCTATGAAGCATACAACTTTCCTCTAATTCCTGAACACTTCCTCCCCCAAGTATCATAGTCCTAATTCTACCTTACAAATCCAGCTAGACTGGAGGAGATACATTGCTAGAGATGAGAATTGGAAATACAGGGAACCCAGAAAAGTAGTAAGAGATTGGTGGATGGGTGGAGGGAAGGTGGAAGGATCTACACATCTATCGGGGGAGGACAGACATTGGAGGAGTGGGCATGGGGAAACATTGGGCAGTGCAAGATATGACAAAGCAATGATAATTTATAAATTATTGAAGGTTGGTGGGGAGGGAGGAGCAAAGATGGAGGGGAAAGGATGAGAAGCTGCTATCAATGGCTCAAGTGGAAAAGCATATCTTTGGAGGATGATGACAGCAGCAGGCATGTGAAGGTGCTTGGCAATATATATATATATATATATATATATATATATATATATATATATATATATATATATAAAAGTGATGTGTGAGCCCCCAATAAAAAAATCCCATGAAACCCAAAAAGGAAAGTATCTGATTTGTGGTCTCCAGGACTTGCAGGTCTATTGTGCATTGCTGATCATCTATAAGTCCTTAAGTAGTGGGGGGTGAGGCACAGCCATTAGTAAGGGACAGATGTATTGGAAAGCTAGCTTTAGAGCATGAAACCTTATAGCCTTTGCAGGCTAGGAAGTTTAAGAGTTGTGTTGTGTGCTCCTCTGGGCTGACCAAGGAGAGGTGCACCACAATAGATCATCCACATATTGCAGAAAGGTGGGTGGCGAGAATGGGCATGCCTGCATGTCAGTCGCAATGGCCTGATCAAATTGGTGGGTGGAGTCCCAGAATCCCTGGAGTAATGTGGTTCGTGACTATTAGGAGGCGCTGTGCATGTTGGGATTCTTCCAAGTAAAGGCAAACAAATGCTGGCATACAGGGTCCTAGGGAATGGTGAAAAAGGCATCCTTTAAGTCAAGGACAGAGAAATTGGGGGGGATGTGCAGCAGTAAGGTATAAGGATTAGGGACCACCAGATGGATGGGAACAATGGCATCATTAATGAGGAGGAGATTCTGGATAGAAATTCTTCTTGCCATTGGTTTTTTTACGGGCAAAATCGGAGTGTTGCAAGAGGAATGGATGGGAGTGAGATTACTGGCAAGAAGGTACTGTATGATGTATGATGCTTCAAAACCTCTGCAGTGTGTGAGTGATAGGGAAACTGGGGTCAAGATGGAAAAAATGGTGGGGTCTTTAAGTTGTATAAGGACAGGATGATGGTGGGATGTGACCATAGGTTTAGAGGTGTCCCACACCACTGGATTGACAGTCAGCGAGGCTCTGGAACTTGTTCAGTGGGAGAGAGCACCAATAAAAGTTAAATAGAGGGGGAAGAAGAGAGGAGCACATGGTTCCAACAGAGGCTAACCACATGGTTGGAGAGCAAGTTTCTCCCCAACACTGGTGATGGACAATAAGGCATGACCAAAAAGACTGAATGAGAGGAAACCCTTCTATGTCTAGGAACAAGGAGAGAGGTAACCAAAGACTTTGAGGGTTTAACCATCTATTCCTATAACCAAGAGCAGAGAAAGGAAGGTTGAGACCGAGAAGGCAGCTCCCACATCTGCCAGGCTTACCAACTACCTTGGTCGTTACCCTGAGGATGGTGAAGGTCCCTGGGGTCACGGAGTCAGGGCCTCCTCAGTCGTCATTAGCTACCAGGACCAGCAGTGCCAATGGTGGGTTGGGGTCTAAAGGGACTGACCCTCCACACAGCCAGGTGCAATGAGACAATCACTTCTCCAGTGGCACAGTTGACCACACACCAGGCAAGACTTGCTGGTTGGTCACAATTGTGGGTACTGCTTGTCCCAGTGGTCCTTGCTACATTTGAAGCAGAGTCCTGGTGGTGGACAATTAAAGTTCTTATTTCCTGGAGTCTTCTGACCCTTCCTTCAAGCCAGTCTCAGGGCAGCGACCAAGGTATGGGCTTACCAGTTAGCTTTCTGGTGAGGCCAGGATTCGTGTGCAGTTTCTGCTCCTCTAGGGCATTGAAAACTTTAAATATCATGTTCATCGGGTCACAGATAGGAGTCTGAGGGTCATCCACAGCCTTCTTTAGTTTCTTTTTAATTTTGGGGGCTGACTGTATTGTAAAGTGGGTGGCTAACACAATTGCCCCAGTTGGAGAGGTTGGGGTCCAGTCTAGTGTATCGAGTTATGGCTTCAGTCAAGCAAATAAGAAAAATCACCAGTTTTCACCTAGATGTTGTGTGATTTCCCTCAGTTTATCAAAATTCATTGTCTTATGGGAGATGGCCTGCAGACTTGCCAGTAAGCATTGTATCATGTTTTCTCTATGAGCCCTATCTTCCCATCCAGTGGGGGTGTCTATCTGGTAGGTCCAGTATGGTTCCTCCCTTGGGACAGCTTGTGGAGCCACCAGCATTATAGCATCAATCAGATGAAAATGATCTGTGTTGATGAGCTGACGTTAGGATGTTTTCCTGCTTGTCTTAGATAAGGATGGATGCAAAAACTATATAGATATCATGCCAAGTGAGGTTGTAAGCCTTAGTAAGGTAGCGTATTTCCTTAATAAAGGTTGTAGTGTCCTGTGAGAAAAAAAAACCCAGTCCTTCTCTATCTGGAAGAGGTCTCAGGGAGAATAGTGCATGGACCTTGGGACCCTCTGCTCCTGCAAGCTCACAGAGGAGACAGGAGAGAGTGTGTTGGAAACTGATGTGATTGCCAATGAAAACCACAAAGGGGTGGGTGACAGCAATTTGGGGGTTTGTGTGGCTGCATGTGTTGCCTCAGAGAAGACCGAGTAGGAAGACTGGGAAGGAGGTAGAAGGTGAGACTCTAGGGAGTTTGGTAGGTTGGACTGTGGGGAGGTGTCAGAGGCCTAATCATGTCAGCCTTAGAGAGTGAGAGTGCTGGGTCTTGAGCCAAGAGCACTTGAATGAGTTGGCAAGAAGTGCAGAGAGAGGGAGGGGAGCAGACAAAAAAAGGAAGCCCAAACATAAGGACCATGGACCACTTGTGTGCTCGCTGGCAGAACTTGTCAAGATTTCAGAGGATACTGAAATTGAAAGTGCCATTTTCCAGCCATTATCCAATTGGCATTGAGGCCAAAGTTGATTACAGAAAAAGACCGGGTGCTTCATACAGAGGTCAGGGGCCAAACCCAATATGGAAAGGTTGGCCAGCAAACACCCCAAAGAATTGTCCTTAGGGGACTTGGACTGTTGGCTTCTTATTGTTCCACAAACTGTTAAAGTATGGATACTGAAGTAGGGCATCCCTGAATTCACTATTTGCACCTATAGTTCAAGGAGGGTCTGCTAACTCCTCACATTCAGTGGGTTCCACCCCACCACTGAGCTTGGGTTCCTTTCACCACCCAGCCTCAGCCCCAGTGGCTGTGATTAGACCATGCCTGCAATGCTCCTGAAGTAAGTTAAGCACCATCAGCTGTGGCAGCTCTCTCCACTATTGCCTAGAGCCCCTCCCCACTCCTGCAGAAGCTGCACTTCTCCACCTGCACCCACATGGCACTTCTGTATCTGCTGGTGTTAGCTAGCCCACATGTGCCTAGTTTGGCTGTTGTACCTTTCCTACTATCATCTGGCACCCCTTCTGTGGAAACAGGTCCCACCTCTACCCCTCCTACTCCACCCCCACCACATTTGCCCAGCACCTCCACCAGCAGCAAGAAGACTTTCCTGTGGTAGCATGGTACTGCCAGTAGTCAGGGGGGTGGGGGTGGGGGGGCTGTGCTCACCTTTCCTCCTCTGTGGCATCAGGTCCCTTTACTCCTTTGCCCAACCCCCTACACAGAGCTACACTCATGACCATGCAACCACCCCTCCCATGAGTTCTGAAAGACCCACCAGCCTGAACCTCCAAAAAGGGAATTCCAGCTTTCTAAGGAATTTAAAACCCTAGTGAGGTAGGGAAATAGCCACACCCCTAGGACAATTGGCTATAGGCAGCCCGCAGAATATGTGTTTCCCAAAAAGAGGGTCCTGGGCTCTTTGATTCCATGGAAAGTGGCACCAAGTTCCTCCAAAATGACATGTAGAAAGCAACAACCCACCACAACCTTAATGAAAAAATAACACCATCAAACCAGGAGAAACAAAGCACATTGTAAGAGGAAATACTGGATCTAGTAGCATGTAGAGAATAAGCAGAAGTTGAGCTACCACAGAAAGAAAGTTTCAGAATGCTGCTTGGACCGAACAGAATATGAGGGAAGCATTACAGAAAAAGGATGAAATGATAGCGAAGCTAAAGATCACACACAATAGGAAATATAGGACAACAGATTGGAAGAAACTGATATGACCTTGAAGATAAGCAGGAAGACATCAGCAACAGGGAAACAGTCAAACAGGATAATCAAAGAAGTTAAAGAAAACCTGAGAACAATATCAGATGCTATGCAGAGGAACAACATTAGAATAATTGGACGACCAGAACAAGACACAACAAAGAAGTTAATGGCAAAAATAGTAAAAGTGAATTCCTTGAAGAAAACGTCCCCTGCTTAGAGATTGAAAATCAGGCAACCATCTAGGAAGGAGGACATCAGCCAGGCTGAACCCAAGTCATATAAAAGTTAAACTCTCCAGCTTAAGAGTAGATAAAGAGGAGAAGGCCCAATCAGAATATACTCAGACTTATCATCAGACATCCTGAAGAACAGGAGATTGGAGTAACATCTTCTGAAAACTGAAAGAAAATAATGCAAACCCTAGACTCCATCCAGCTAAATTTTCTATCAAGATAGATGGTGAAGAGTCTTCCTGGACAGGGAAAAACTCAAAAAATACATTAAAAGAAACCCAGATTTACAAAAAATTCCTGCCAATCCAGTGTGATCTGAAAAGCACCACTGAGGGAGCACAAATAGGAGACCACAACACAGGGCAACTCCACTCAGAAGTCAGCACATTGAAAAGAACTCCCAAGATGACATTGGCTTAATGGTGAGAAGAAGGCAAGAATGAACCACTTATTGATTTTCAGCATAATGAGTTTCTCAATTACAGATTCTGCTAAAGTCTCCAACTGTAATAGTGGTTCTGCTATTTCTCCTTGCAGCTCTATCAGTTTTTGCCACACATACTTTGATACTGTATTTTTGACATAGCCACATTAAGGTTTTATGAGATGAATGATAATTTTGTTATTATTAAATCCCAAAGATAACTGCTATCAAGTATATTCTGGTGTATAGCCACACTATATAGGATTTCCAAGACTAAATATCTTTAAAGGTCAGACAAGCTTATCTTTATCCTGCAGAGTAGCTGGTGAGTTTAAATCCTTGACCTTTTCATGAACAGTTTAAAGCCTAATCCACAGGATCATTATTGCCTCTAATTTATCTCTTACAATTTCCCCTCTTAGATGTCTTATATATGAAATTAATATAATTGCATAGTTTTTGATGGGAGAAATATAAGGCTGTCTACTTTACTTACCTATAAGATTTAAAGTGCTGGAAATCCACAGGGGAATATCTATAAGGTTGCTACAAGTCTGAATTAGCTTGATGGCAGTTAGTTATTGTTGCAGTTAAAAAATTAATTTTAACATTACATACCTTTCTCTGTCCTTTTTACTTTTAAATTATCTTTGTCTTAAAGTGGGTTTCTTATATGCAGCATATAATTAGGTCTTCAATTATACATTTTTCTCCTACTTCTTTTAAAAAGGCAGAATACCCTAGGCTTTACAATGTATTTTAAAAATTAATTGAAACTTACTTTCAAATAAAACTGCATTTCCATAGGCAGTACAGATAAATTTTAATATAGGACTCCTAATTCCTCTCTCATGTTTTGTAATACAGTTGTCCTCCATTTTAATAATTCTTAAACTGTAACCAGTTAATATATTGTTGCTACTGTTATTTGGAAACAGTAGTTATCTAGTAGATAAATTCAAAAGAGAAATGAGAGGATTTTATTAACTCTGTTTCTCTTAGGCCTTAATTTCTAGCTACATAATTTTCCCTCTTGAAAGAATTCCCTCAGTTGTGTATGTCTGAAAAAGCCTTTAATTCTCTCTTAGCTTTGTAGGATTCTTTCAATGAATATAAAATTGTAAGTTAGCAGTATTGGATCTAGTGGTATTTCTTTTAACACTTTCAGCATTTCATTCCAGTCTCTTATTTTATTACAAGAAGTCTACTGCAATTCGTGTCCTAGTTCTTTTGTAAGTAAGGTTTCTTTTCCTCTTCAGTTCTTTAAAGATTTTCTCCTAATATTTGGCTTTCTGAAGTTTAACAATGATGTGTTCAAGAGAATATCTTTTTGGTGTCTATTTTGCTGTCATTGATTTATGAAAATTCACTACAATTAGTGCATCAGACATTTCTTATGTACTGTGATCTTGTTGTTTTCCCTTTTTTTAAAAAAATTATTTGTGTATTATACATTTTGGGATGTCTCACCACTTTGGCTCTTGTATTCTCTTTTTTTCAAACTGTAACTAAGTTGGAGAAGTTTCTATTGATATATCTAGGTTCAATTATTTTTTAAAAATATATTTTGCCCATCAATGATTTTTAATTGTTACACTTTTTTTTTTGTGGGCATCACTGCCTCTGGTGGTGGTCATGGGCACTACCCAGCCGCCGCTGGATTTGAACCGCCAAGCCTGCGAGCTGCAGTTCCACACTCAACCAATTATGCCACCGGGGCTCAACCCTTGTTTCAGTTTTTTAAAGTTAGCATTTCTTTGTTATTCTCTTAAGTGATTTCTGTCTCTTTATTAATAATCCATAATACTCATCTGTTTTCATGTAGTCTACTTTTTATATAGAATCCTTAAGCTACTAATTATTGGCATTTAAAATTTTCTATATGATAATTTAAAAAAAACATGCCTAAAATTATGTTTCTCTTTTCCTTTTTGTGTATCTTATAGAAGTAAGTCGGCCTTCAGTGTGGAATTGTTTGGTAATCAGGCTAGACCCTGGACAGTGTGCTATATTTCTTGTGACTACAGGTGACAGATATTTCAATGTGTTCAGTATTTTTGCTTTCATCTCCACTGTTGTTTGTTTATTTCTCAAAGAACTACTTCTTAAATAACTTTTGTGTCTTTCTGTGCTTTCATTTCTAATGCATTATTATTAAGTTAGAGTCTGTTGTGCAGTGCAAGTGATAAGGTCTGGGGAAGGAGAAGCCTTCTATAACTCTATTGTGAAATCTTAGTCTTTCAATGACCTGTGTCCTTCACAAATGTTTATTAGCTCTTTGCCCCTCCCCCACCCCCAGAGGCTAGAGAAGTCATGTGGTGCTTAATTACCCTGACCTCAGGTGAGATAAAGCTCTGGTGATGTTTTTCTCCTAGAGAGCAGGTCTTTAGTAAGGAGAATGTTTTGGCCATATTTCAAAAGCATTTCTTTTCCTATTCCCCTATCAAGATAGATAGGTGGATGATAGATAGATGATAGATAGATAGATACATATAGATAGATAATGTTTTTCTTGACTCTTCAAATGAGAACTTGATGGGAAAGTCCATGCAAGTGGTGGTCCTTCAGAATGTTTCATTCACCAGTTCATGCATGGTTAGTTTACAACAACTCCTTAAGATTATCAGTTAAGTGTTCTTAATAGTTTGAGGTATCAGCAATTCTTCTTCCAAGTGAGCAACTCTTAATTCTTTCTCTGTATGTGGCTATCGTTCAAGATTTGAGTTATGCCCTGTGACCTCAATTAACTGATGGCTTCCAGAAAAGTTATTAATTTTCAGTTTGTCTAAGTTTTCTTTCTCTCAATGTCAGAGTAACAACTTCTGAGCTCTTTATATTGTAGAGCTGAAAACAGCAAACTAGAGCTATTTACTGCTTCATTTCATCCCTGATTGGCAACCTGCCATCTTACTGCCCTTGAATCAATCCTTACTTCTAAGAATCCTGTAAAACAGAGTGGAATGACCTTTTGAGATTTGGGGTTTTTCAGAGCTTGTTAATCTTTATGGAAGCAAAAGACTAATATGAGGTTGAAAATATTTGAGGTGCAGATGTAGTACAATTAATTTCACATCAAATTATAAATTTGGTGCAGGAATAAGTCACATAATCTCTGCAAATTCACTATGTTCACCTATATTGTTTGTTTCCATACAATAATCTTAGGAGAAGATTATTTCACGTTGGTTTAAAACAAAAATGTCTAGAAATTATAATATATCATAGTTTAGTCATAATCAAAGCTGAAAATTATGATAGTTTTAATATTTAGCAGTTTAAAATTTTTCTTAGTTCATTATACATGAATAAGATCATGGGATAAATGGACAGCTTTAAAAAATCAATGCCTGCCTAAGTAAGTCCACTGTACATCCCAAAATTCTTAGACATTTTGAGTATTAAACAGTATAAAATATTAATAACCAGCACCACCACTGAGTCCCTATCACTGAGTCAATCTTCACTCATGGTGAACTTATAGGACAGAGTATAATTGTCCTGTATGCTTTTTCTTTTTATTAAAGATCACTTTACTGGGGAATTTTACAACTCTTCCTACAAAATGGTGTGTTCTTTGACATTGTAAATCTTTATGGAAGCAGACAGCTGCATCTTTTCTCAAAGAGAAAATGGTGTTTAATTCACTATGCTACCAAAAAATCTTAAAGATATTACCCAGAATTTTTAAAAAGTATAATTAATTTATCCTTCTAAAACCCTTTACATGATATTTAATATATATGCAGTGATAAAGTTTGCTCTAGGTATTATATGTCATGTCAAAGTCAATTATTGTAATTTTAAGTGATGTTTGTCACTTAATGCTAAAAGCTCTTTTCTAGCTATTCACCTATTTTTTTTTGGTCTGTCTATCAGGGAAAAGGCAGTAACTCAACATCTCTATTCCTTCTTTTAAATATTCCCTGTCATGGCATCAACATTGGTTTTAATGCTTTAGAGGAAGCTGAATAATATTGAAAATTTCATAGAAGTATGCTTACATCATATATAATTGGAAAACAATTCTCTTTGCTTAAATTAAAAGAATACAATCCATAGGTAATGTAGGTAATGTTATTAAGGACAAATAATTTATTAGGTCTGACATCTGGTGGCATTGTGCATTGGGCATTTTACTGCTAAGGTCATCAGTTCAAATCTACCATCCAGTCCCTGGGAGAAAGATTGTCTGCTCTGGAGAAGATTTACAGTCTCAGAAACCACTGTGAGTTGGAATGGACGCAATGGCAAATAGGTTTGGTTTGGGGAATGATTAAAATGGTAGCAATTACTAACTTGAAGGAGATTATACATAAAATGAGAGAAATCTATCTGCATGAATCATATATTGTGATAGGATCTATTTTAGACATATATTTGAAGAACTGTGTGGAGATAATGCAAGCAAAGGGAAATTAAAGTGAGCTGAAAGAAGTCTCACAAGGGGGAAATCGTTCTTGGAAAACAATATAAACTTCCCAGGTTAAGAAAATAAAGATGCCAACTTAGTTAATAGCATGTGCCACAACAAGGGAGTGATTTGAAGTTTAATAATTAGGGAAAAAGTAGAATCATGGGAAATAAGCCTGAAAAAATAGGCCAAAAAAAAGGCCTTTATATGTGACACATATAAAATTTGATCCCACTCAAAGCACAGATACATAATTTTCATGAAAAAGGAATGGTTATAATTCAATATATATCTTCTGAAAAACTTTCCTTATGTCATTTATTCTTTCATTTAATTCCAGTGAGCGGTTGCCTTATTTTTTATGTTCATTCCAGAATGAGGCAGAGCTTGACACCGAGAGCTAATTCCATTGAGAATGTTTATAATAGAAAAGTAATGCAAAAAGGTTTCTGGGGCTGAACCCTGTGGTATAGGGGTTGTGTGTGGGACTGCGGCCCACAGGGTTGACAGTTCAAATCCAGCAGCAGCTCTCCAGGAGCAAGGCTGGACTTCCTACTCCCACCAGGGCAGTGATGCCACAAAAAAAAAAAAAAAAAGGTTCTGAACAGTCTCCTGAGAAATTTGAAACTAAAAGAAGTTCTTCATTATCAGAAATACTCTGAGAGACTGACTAGAGACAGGTTAATATAAACACTTTTAGGAGGTAACCTTATTGAGTCCAAGCATGCATTTCAATGATTCTATGTCTTTGAAAGAGATGCAAACAAACCTTGCAAGTTTATGATAAAATTTGCAAAGTTGCTTATGGTTTTCTTGGCTTAGCAGGACCCTGTGAATCCACAGATTAGCTTTTATGTTTTCATGTCACTGCTCTTACATATAGTAATGACATTGTTCCTTTAACTCTAATTGTCTGTACACTGTCAATTATGTCTGTACACTGTCAATTTCCTGTCCTGATGATACCAAAAGTTGTTTTTTTTTGGGGGGGGGGGCATCACTGCTCTCCGGTAGTGGAGTAGGAGGCCCAGCCCCACTGCTGGAATTGAACCTTCATCCCAGTGGGCCGCAGTCCTGCACACAACCACTACACCACCAGGGCTCATCCCCCATACCAAAAGTTTTTAACTTCAGCCAGGCCTGTTGTGTTCAAGGCCATATTTTATTGCTAGCTGACAAATGTTAAAAAAGATGAAGTTAATTTACCTTGCAGGAAAAGACTAGGAAGAAATTTATAAAAGCCTAAGATCCTTGAATAGGAAGCAATCTTAAAATTATATATATCTCTATTTGGACTCAGCCATCTCCTCTGGATCTTCTCAGATCTTTAGTGAGATGAGATTGTAGACAATTCCCTCTCAGGAAATTCTATAGGACAGTTTATGTGTGTTCTCACATAGATTGTATTGCTATTTGGGGGCACTCTAGATTCAAGGAATGATGGTGGCATTTTGATTACAGATTCAGCTGCTAACCATAATGTAAGTAGTTCGAAATCACCAGCTTTTCCTTGGGAGAAAGATGAAGCTTTATCTTTCCATAGAATTACAGTGTCAAAAATCCACAGGGACAGTTTTATTATGCCCTATATGAGAACTATAGGTCACAGTCAACTCAGTGGCAGTTAATGCCCCTTCTGTAGAACTAAAAACTTAAGAAAACAAACAAATGAACAAACCGAACAACTCAAAATTGCTAGTGAGTGGATTAATACGCGTGGAACAGTGGTTCTCAATCTGTGCGTTGTGATTCCTTTGGGGGTCAAATGACCCTTTCACAGGTTATTTCCAGTGCTCCTCTATCTGTCTCTCAGCAGGTCTGCCCACATGCAGGTAAATCCACATACTTACCCAGCATTAAGACTGTTACACATGCTCCACCATGCAGCATGATCCATGGTCCATGCTTCAAGACAGAATTTCATTTATTTGTAATTATAAATAAATATTTCATAATATATAATTACATTTTTAAATGATTAATCACTATGCTTTATGTTCAATTTGCAACAATGAAAATACATCCCACATATAAGGTTTTTACATTATGATTCATAACAGTAGCAATATTACAGCTTTGAAGTAGCAATGAAAATAATTCTGTGGTTTGGGGTCACTACCACATGAGGAACTGTATGAAAGGGTTGTGGCTTTAGGGCAGTGGAGAAGCACTGCTGTAGAACAAAATTGAACCACCTCATAAACTTCAGACTTGTAAGTAAGCTCCCAAATCTGTATTTTCACTTGATCTTAGCCAAAAGATTGAGAGCGATCCACATCTGTATCTCATAGAGAAACTGGTGGGTTCAAACCACACACTTTTCACTTAGCACTTGTCCATTTAACCAGGAGTGTCCTTTGAACTACTTAGGCAAATCCAAAGGAGGAAAAGGGCAAACCAAAAGAAGAAACTCTGAGAAAGTGGAAAATTTAAGATATAGAAGGATAAAAACACACAGCCAAACTAAACCAAACACACAGAGCAACAAATCAAAGAGTATCCTACCTATGTCTAATACAAGAGCTATGAGCATTAGAGAAATTACAGCTGATTCCAGAGAAGCTCCAAATGTTCATGAATGACCTTGATGAGATGCACTGTAGTGAGAACTTCCAGTCCCCGCTTGTTTGAAGACCTAAGGGAGAGGGAAAGGGGCCCCGCCACACATATTTAACAAGGTAGAATGTCCATAAAGTAATGATATTTCATACATACCATTAAAACAAAAACACTTTCTTCACCTTTTATTAGTAAAATGTATCAGGAAACAGTAGGTATGCCATGTTATAGCAAGATATCCCATTTCTGGACAATCATGAATGAATAAAAGAGGCTGTTCAATCCTGGGAATTTACATTTTAATAATTCACCATAATATAAATGGCTTTAGTTGAATCAATCTCTCCTTATCAATCTCTCCTTGAATCAATCTCTACTAAAAAAAATGGCTTACAAACTGCTTACAATATTTACAATGACATACCAATCCTGTGGACAGTATTGATTATTATTACCATTGCCCATCTTTATATTTCATCCAAAGAGGTTGTGGGAGGCCATTTGCACTTTCTTTTCCCCCCAGAATAATAATCATTATGTTTCTTTGGTATATAATTTAATTTTTAATTGCTTATTGGCTATAAATAATATCCCCATGTTTATATACACTAAAGTTTAGACCCATTTAAAACATTCTTAAAGACTTATAGACTCCTTCATTACACACCCTTATTACAGAGGTATATCTCATGCTATAGTTCATTTGAAAATATTTACTTGCAAAAGTTTTATTTTGTGAAGTATCGGGTAATCTTACTTTTCTTTTCAATCTGAATTAGTAGTTAGGTAATCTTGCATTTCTTATCAACCCAAATTACCACATATTCACTCACAATTATTGCAATCCAAGTGTTTTAAATTTTGCTTAATATTATCCATTCTGTTTACTGATTTTCATTTAAAGATTAGAATGATCTTTACTTAGTATTACTTCACATTATTTTTCTTATGTTCAATTTATAATATTGAAATGTTTGCCTTGTTCTTTATTCTGCGAGAACATTTCCAGAATATCATCAGCTTATGTTAATAGTTAAAAAAAGATTAGTAGTGTGCTAAGGTCAAATTGTCGTATACCTAAGCTTGTCTATGCTGTAATTGAGATTTGCAATGAACTGTAAAAAGGAAAAATCTAACTAAGAAAAGTCTTCTTTTCTTACCCATCATAAATAGATGCTTATCAAGGCAAAAAAGAATAAAAATGTACTTCAATTTGGTGCAGGGGTTATTGAGAGTGCAGTCTTAAGTGGGGATGGAAGCCAAAAGTGTGCCTATATTGCTATTTTATCCACTGTTGTCTCACCTGAAAGTACCAGACTCACTGCCATTTAAACAATTCTGACTCATGTTTTCATATAGGTTTTCAGAAACTGTAAATCTCTTTATGAGACAAGATAACCTCATCTTTATCCTGAGGAATGCCTAGTGGTGGGTTTGAACCACCAATGTTGGGGCTATTAATAAAGAATCTAACCATGAGACTCAAAAATCCCGAATTTATGGACCTTGAATTAAATTAATTCTGAAGGAAAATTGTGAGAAAATTGAGAGTAGGGGAGGGTGGAAATTAACTGCTATTTCAGGATAGCTGTTATTCAGGATAACTCCATGGCAGCGAGTTTAGAATTTTTGGTGACACTGCACTAGGCATGGGACTGCTAACTCCAAGTCAGAAGTTCAAAACAACCAGCCCCTTCTGGGAGAAAGATAAGCTGTCATGGTCTCCCGTGAAACCATCATCTGAGAAATAGTAAGCAGAACTTCTGCTCTGTTCAACATAAAGTCTCAGAATTGAAATGGACTCAATGGCAGTGGATTTTAGGTTTGGATTTTGATTTGGGATTCTTAAAGCTAAATAAAAAGGGGGCCCTGGTAGCATAGTAGGTTACTCCTTGGGCTGCTGGACACAAGTTTAGTCGGTTTTAAACCACAAGCTGTTCATGGAAGAAAGATAGAACTCTCTACCATAAGGATTTAGACTGAAGAAAAGTTAATGCATTTGAATTGTGGAGCTGGCAAAGAATATTGAAGTTATCATGAACTGTCAAAAGAACAAACAAATCTGTTTTAGGAGAAGTATGGTCAGAATGCTTCTTAGAGACTAGATGGCCAGACCTTATCTTTAGTTCTTTGGACAAATTGTCAGGAGAGAATAACCCCTGGAGAAGGACATCATGTTTCAGCAGCAGAGGAGAGGAAGGCCCTTACAAAATGAACTGACACGTGTCTGCAGCAATCTTTAAGCATAAGAACAATTGTGAATAGAATACAGGATTGGCCATTGCTTTGTTCTATTGTGCATAGTGTTGTTATGGGTTAAAACTGAGTCCGTGGACCTAATAACAGCAAGGATTTACAGTCTCAAGAATGCACATGGTGGTTCTACTCTATTGTATAGGGTTATTATGAATCAGAATTGAATCAATGGCAATAAGTTCAAAATTTTTGATAATAAAAAATCATGACAATGCCTCCCCCCAAATGTCATTAGGTATATTCATATTCATGGTAACCCCATAAGTTTCTGAGTAGAACTGCATTCTGTAGAGGTTCTATAACTGCAAGATCAGTGATCCAAAACCATCAGTTGGTAGATGGGAGAAAAATGACACTGTCTGTGTACAAAGATGTACAATCTCAGAAATTCTATACAGAATTGGCTGATGGCAGCAGTAACCTTATGAAAATAGATTACCAGGTCTTTGCTTTATGATGCGACTAGGTGGATTATTATAAAAAATTTTTAAGGCTTCTTCTATCACTTCTACCTTTGAAGTAAAAGAATATACACAAAGAGTTTGAAAATGCTTTTATGGTGGAATTTGCCTGGTATTTTTACTTTTTTCTTTAATAACACAGTCAGTTACAATTTTCAAATATAGGTTGTATTCCAAATAGCTTCTGGGATATCCAGTAGAAGGATTCGTCAAGGTAATTACAGAGCCAGGAAGCTCTTTGCAAGAAGTCACTTCATTAATTTATCGACAGATTCATGGCTTGTGAATTAATAAGGGAGAACTCAGGACCTCTTTCCTAGGAATAGGAGCTGTGAATGAGTTTCAGTGACAGGCATCTGCTAGGTCTGACAAGGAG
The DNA here is from genome assembly GCA_004026705.1 of Nesogale talazaci. Classification (NCBI taxonomy): domain Eukaryota; kingdom Metazoa; phylum Chordata; class Mammalia; order Afrosoricida; family Tenrecidae; genus Nesogale; species Nesogale talazaci. The sequence goes on from PVJH01005816.1 coordinate 82,069, forward strand.
AGATATGGTTCATCTTCATTCTTCATATATTTCTGGAGTCGAATGCAACCTTTAAATTGGATCAATCTACAGGAAATGTTTTTTTTTTTAATTAAAAGATCATTTTATTGGGGACTCTTACAACTCTTGTTACAATCTTTTTTTTTACAATCTTTACATTGATTGCATCAGGTATATTTTTACATTAGTTGTCTTCATTCATTTCTAGACACTTGCTTTTTCTATTAAGCCCTAGGTTTCAGATGCTCATTTTTCTTTTCCCTAGCCCTCCACCCTCATGCACCCCTAGTTATATTATGAATAATTACTATTTTCATGTCTTACACCAAATGCTGCTTTCCTTCCCCCATACTTTCTGTTGTTCTTCCCCCTAGAGAGGGGTGTGTTGATCATTGTGATCGGTTCTACCTTTCTCCCTTCCTCTACCCACACTTTGTCCCTTTTGATATCACTATCCCCACTCCTATTCCTGGACTACACAAGTTGTGAGCCCTTATCTCTCTTCTATATCAGTGTACATGTTCTGGTCTAGTCCAAATTGAGAAGCAGTATAAGAGTCATGATAGTAGGGAATGTGGAAGCCTCAGGAAACCAGGAGAATATTGTGTGTTTCATCAATGCTTTACTGCATCCTGGTTGACTCATTCCTTCCCCATGGCCCCTTTATTGTGAGGTTGTTCCATTGTCTACAGATGGACTTTGGGTCTCTGCTCTGCCCCTCTTCATTCTCAACAATATGTTTTTTTTTGTTTGTTATGTGTCTTCTGAAACCTATTACCCGGTCCTGATGAGTGCTTGTGATTTATGATGCTACTAAGTGGATTATTGGGCTTGTTTCTTCTCTGATGAATGAACACTTACTTAACTTCAAGACTTTGCGTCCCCAGGTGTTATATATTTTAATATTTGGGCATCATCGCCTTCTTTACCACATTTGCTTATGCACTCATTTTGTCCTCAGTGAATATGTCAGGAGGATGAACATTTCAAAAGTGTTCTTGTATTGAGGGAAAGTATAAGCAGAGGCTCAAATTCCACACACAACCATAAATATATGTACATAGGCCAACACCTCCATTTTTGTGGATTAATGTATTTACATATGTACACACCTATGTTTATACCTCTAGTCATTGATTTACTTCCCAGGTCCTTTCTCTGTTTCCTTTCACTTCCTCCTGCCCCACCATCACTTTTCCCCTATTTCTACCTCTTAAAATTTCCTCTTAGCTAGTTTTCTATTACTCTGACATCTCCAGGATCTCTATCTCCTCCTTGTTGTTTACTCTAATTCCCTAGCTTTTCCCCTGTATATAATGTTACATGCTCCCCATACATTTATCTTGCCTCCCTTACCCCCAAAGTCTCCTAGGGACCTTTGGTCCCACTGAATTCTCCTATGGCTTGCTTCTCATGTCTATATATGATAGGTGATAGGTAGGTTTGTTGTGCCAACACGGCCAAGTTTGCTATCTGTGGCTGCATATCCTGAATTGCTCTTCAGAGGACTACCAGGTGGCCCTGAAGACTTGTAGGAAAGCCATTGTATTTGCTGTCTCATGGAACTGAGTTGTACTCACTTGTACTTCTCTTTGGATTAATTATCTGTATATATATATATATATATATATATATATATTCATAAGTGTCCTGGTTTTTGTTTCTCTTGAGATCCCTACCTAACACAATTGGTATCAGAAATGGTCCTAAAGAAATTAAATCATAAATATGAACTTCTTAAATTGACTCTCCAGCCCAATTAGGCTTGATATCACTGACAATGCTATTTCTACACCTAAAGGCATGCATAAATCTGCCACTATTACTAAACCATGGTATCAAAAAGCAAAGCTAATATCTATAGTATCAACACCAATTGATTAAGTGATGGTTAAAGGAAAGGCTCTGGGTGGTCATATGTTTGATATTTTCCAGCAGTTTTGTCAGGATTACATGTATAGGGAAACTGGTTGGCTGGTCCTCCTTACAATGGAAAATGTGAGTAAGGAGAGGAATGGTTTAAGAACCTCAGATGCATACCTCAAGTGCTGAATAACAGACAAAAAACGTCTGCCTGTGCTACAAAGGAGAAGCTTCTCTCCTCAAATAATACAACTGACATTGCTGAGAACCAGTTTCAGAGTCTCATCACGTGAGGGGAAAAATTACAGCATCAGCTGAATTGCAGGTCTAGAGCAGAGCCTGATAACAAAGTGAGGGCTTTGATAGGAAAAAGTTGGAACCCTGAAACGTGGGATGAGAGTATATGGGCTGATGATCAGAAGAGGAGGGTATTGAGCCCCTAGAAACAATTGAGCCAGCCCAGTCAATAGGTCCACCCCTTCCAGTTGAAGGTAGTAATCCACTACTAATAAAAAAGCCCACACCTGAGTATATTAACTGAGCTGTTCAAACTGAAATACCAGGTGGGTTGTATCTGTAGCATTGCCTGAGGGAGATGCCTTACAAGATATTGCTGAAAGCACCTGGGAAATACCTCACCATCCATTATTTCCTCCAGACCTGTAACTAAAATGAAGGTTCTAAAAGGTGAGGTTGAGATGATTACCCAAGAAGAAGTGTCCTGTACTCACAAAGAGCTGCTAAAGCTTTTGAATATGTACAAAGAGAAGCCTGGGGAATATACCTGGGAATTTTTACTAAGGGTATGGGATACTGGGGCAAGAAATGCAATATCAGTGCAGTCTGAATTTCTGGATCTGGGACTCCTAAGCATAGATTCTTTTTTCAATGTCTCAGTAAGAAAGGATCTAATTCCTTATTTGATTGGTTCACTGAAGCATGAACTGCCAGATGGCCTAGATTAGACCAACCTGAGGTGCCTGACCTACTTTGATACCATGTAAAAGAAGGCATCCAAAAGCTTAAAGAAATTGGCATATTGGAATGGATCTACCAGGATATTCCCATAGACCCTAAAAGGGGGTGTCCTGAGGACATAACTTTCACCACAACTCTCCCCCAGGGGTGTATCAACTCTTCTACCCTGTGAGAAAATGTCCAAGGAGACTTTGATCATCAGTCTAATCCATAAAATGCCACAATAGTACATTATATTGATGGAATTTTGCTGATTGGAATCACTAAGGAGGATGTATCAAAGACTCTAGATTCATTGGTACATCTGTCAACAATAGTTGGGAAATTAACCTAGTGAAGATTTAAGTACCCTCCACCTCAGTAAAATTTCTAGGGGTCCAGTGGTATGGGGCATGTCAAGATATTCCTACTAATGTGAAGAATAGGCTATAGCATATGGCCTCCCCAATAACTAAAAAGGAGGCACAATGCATGTGGCGGTCATGTACTTGATGTCAATTTCATGATTGGGATGTAAGGGTGGAGTCTAGCCTGTCAATCTGGAGATAGCCAATGAGTAGTCAATGAGGCCTCTGTGTGGGCATGGCTTTCTCCTGAGAATTCTGGGACATTTGTGTTATTTCCCTCGTGGAGATGAGAGACCATCTTCCCTGTTGTTGGGAGGCGCTTGACTGACAAGAAAAGATAGCAGCATCTGAGGAACCAGAAGAGCTGGAGGAGAAGCCACACAGCCTTACCCTGATGGAACCAGACCTCTGAAGCTGGAAAAGCCACATAGAGACCCCTGCCAGTCCTGGGATGTTTCTATCACCAATGGATACTGCTGATGTACCCTGAGCCCTGGAAACGAGGAGCCATGAGGGCATCCCTGCTAACGCTAGGACTCTGCACCCACTGGCCTGTGACTTCATGAGTCGGAAGGAGACTTTAGAAACTGGTATCAGACATATGGGCTAATATTGGACTTATGACTTTGAACTGGACTGGGTTGGAATGCTTTCTCAATGTTCCATTCCTTTTGTATATAAACCTTACACTTATATCCATATGCATGTCTATGAATTTGTTTCTCTAGTCTACCCAGACTAACACAATGCCTAGTGAACCTTTTATGATTTTGGAGGCAACATATTCCTCACTTGGGTGTTGTATTTTAACTTATTTATCAAGTGATAGGAAAGGCCTCCAATTTTGAGTAGATCCCAGAACAAGCAAAGGCTCTGCAACAGATTCAAGCTGCCTTGTAAACTGCTTTGCCAATGAGACCATGTGATTCAGCTGACCAAATGGTGCTAGAGGTGTCAGTTGTAGAAAAAGATGCAATGTGGAGTTGGACAGACCCCTATTGGTGAATCACACCATAGACTGTTGGCATTTTAGAGTAAAGAACTACTCCTTCTTTGAAAAACAGCTGTTGGCCTGAAACTGGGCCTTAGTGGAGACTGAACACCTCACCATGGGCCACCAAGTCACCATGAGGCCTGAGCTGCCCATGATGTCTAACCCACAGTCATAACTTTGGACGTATATAGCAAAATTCCAATATTAAATGGAAGTGGTATATACAAGATTGGGCCAAAGCAGGACCTGAAGATACAAGTAAGCTGCATAAAGAAGTGGCCCAAATACTCATGGTCTCCACTCCTGTCATGTTACCTTTTTCTCTTAGTCTGTACCTATGATAGTTTAACTGAAGAACAGAAAAGTCATGCTCAGTTAATGGATGGCTCTGCATGATATTCAGATGCCACTCTCAAGTGGACAGCAGCAACATTACAGTCCCTTTCTGGTATCTCCTTAAAGGACAGTGGTGAAGGGAAATCCTCCCAATGGGCAGAATTATGAGCAGTGCACATGGCCATTCAGTTTGCCTGCAAGGTAAATGGCCAGATATGAGGCTATACACTGATTCATAGGCTGTGGCTTGGATTAATGGTCAGGGAATTGGAAGAAACATGATTGGGAAATTGGTGACAAGAAGGTGTGGGGAAGTGGTATGCGGATAGATCGCTCTGAATGGGCTAAGAAAGTAAACCTAATTGTGTCTTATGTGAACGCTCATCAAATGTTTACCTTTTGTGTCAGGCAGAGATCTCTTAGAGAAATAAAATCAGGACACCAGTAATTTTTTTATAAATTATATATAGAGAAAGGTATATAAGATAAGAAAGAAACAGTTAACTATCTATGAAGCAGTACAGATTGCTCGGTGCAACTCACTTGTGTGAGACAGCTAGAAGACTGGCAGTCTTTCAAGTCTTGACGGCCGCTGAGTACTCCTCTGTAGAGCAATTCAGGCTATCTGGTCACAGGCAGCAGACAGCAGAGCAGGTAACCAATAGTCAGCCAGATGACAGAGTCCAACAGTCCCCAGCTCAAGAGATGTATATCCCAGGAGCATGGTGAAGTAGGGCTTGAAGGAACCTCAACTCACAGCTCCACAGTCCACGATTAGGTGGCCTACGGATAGTGTTGTTTGGAATTCGAGGCACAAGGTAGCTCTCTGGTCTGAAGATCCATAAGCAAGAGAGAGGGTGGGACTCGCTGAGCCCTTCCTATCTCTGCCCTTCAATTCATCCCGTTTGTTCATTGGCCATGCCGTCACAACAGACCCACCAATCTTCTGTGGCCATGTTGGCATAACAAACCTATCCATCACACCTTTGAAGAGGAGGACTTTAACAAGCAAGTGGGTAAGATGACATGCACTGTGGCTGACCCTCCTCTTTCCTCTGCCACTCCCGTTATTGCCCAATGGGCACACGAACAAAGTGGACATGGTGGCAGAGATGGTCGTTTTGCATGGTTGCATTAGCATGGGTTTACACTCACCAAGGCTGACTTAACTACTGCCACTGCTTAGTGCCCCATTTACCAGCAGCAGAAACCAACATTAAGTACAAGATATGGGACCATTCCTAGGGGTGATCAACAGGCAACTTGGTGGCAGGTTGATTGCATCAGACTTCTTCTGCAGACAGGTCAAGGGCCCCAGTCCAATTGGACAGCTACCCTCCCCCCAGAGGAGTTTGTTTGGAGGTCAGCACTGAGGCTGAAGAGCAGGGAGAGGGACATGTCTGACCAGAGCACACAAGAGCAAATGAAGGAGTAGAGTGGAGTGCATCCTGGTCCATTTAATCTTGAGAAAGATCTCCCCACTCCGAACAGCCATTACACAGGGAGGACCATATGGTCAACCCCACTATGAAATACCTTGTCCCTTGCTGACCCATGGCCTTATGGGGACAACACTGGAGAAGCAGGGTTGGGAATGCACTGAGGCAAGGGCATGCAGCAGACCAGCAGGAGGAGCAGAGCATGGAGTTCCCAAGAGAGTGTCAAGGTTATACTTTGGGACGAGGATCTGGCACCCCATCTGACTCAGCTGGGGGACACTCCTAGAAGTCAACGACCAGACTTTGAACTATTTATAGGTTTTACTGTTGATATTGTTATTATTATTTTATATATTTTTTCCGGACATCAGGTTTCTTGTTGTTGTCATTCTTTTGGTTTCTTACGTTGTTTCATCTGGCGATGTCTTGTCTATTTTTTGTACCTACCATAACCTCTGCAGGTCTATCTGGATAAGATAGGCTGGATGAACAGTCTGAAGGAGAAAAGAATGGGACTGATGATTCTAGGGGGTACATGGAAGATGGGGAGGTGGGGGAAAGGAAGCAGTGTTGACTGTTGACTAGCACAGGGACAAGGGAACAACAAAAGATCCAAAATCAGAGGCAAGGTGGATGTGAGAGGCCTGATAGGGATTGATCAAGAGTGATGTAACAGAGAGAAAATACTGAAACACAAATGGAGACTGAGCATGATAGTGGAACAAAAAGAAACTAAAAGGAAATAGAGGAAAGAACTGGGGGGGTAAAGGGCATTTATAGAGGTTTAAATACAGGCATGTACATAGGTGAACATATTTATATATGATGATGGGGAAATAGATCTACATGCATATATTTAAAGGGTTAATATCAAGACAGCAGATGGGCATTGGACCTCTATTCAAGTACTTCCTCAATACAAAGACACTTTGTTCTATGAAATTGGCATTCCATGATGCCCACCTTCCCGACAAGATCACTGAAGACAATAGTGTACATAAGCAAATGTGGTGAAGAAAATTGATGGTGCCAGGCTATTAAAAGATGTGCTCTCCATTCTTATAGGGTTTGTTTTGCTAGAGACAACTAGTCTCACTCTACCAAATACTGTCAGTGACTAGCTTCAAATAAGACTTTATTAGGTGAAATGACAACATTTTTCAAGCAGCACGCTTATTCATTTCTTCCAGTTTGCAGGCAGTGGTTCACGATGAAAGTATAGAGAAGAGGAAAATAATATAGTAAATGCAATTATTTTGTAGGAATATTAATCTAATTGTAGTATCAAGGACAAACTCAGCTTTGAGGAAGGAGGCCAAAAGTCAGAGACCACATATCTTGCAACTGTTTTTCTTAAGAGCAAGTCTAGAAAACCAGCAAGAAATATAATAATATCAATATATGTATTTCTTTATTGGGAGCTCATTATTGACCACATATTGTTATTTTTAAGAAATCCATTTTTCTTTCACATATTTACTCTTTATAATAATTGCATAAGTTACAGATAAATTAACTAGGTATAGAAAGACTTATCTTAACTTTATTACCTAGTAAGTAGAATGGGTTGAATCAACATAAATACTCCACTAGCACTTATATTATTTAACAGTAATTGTACTATGGATGAGCAGAGGGGATTTAAAGTATACATTTGTGTAGAAATTGGAGTTATGAGGCAATAAATTTCAGAGTTTGGGAAGGTAAGGGTTAGGTTTCCCTGTCTAAATTAAACCTGATTATCAATATAAGATAACCAAGTCCATATTTGTAATACAAACGTTTTAGCAGTTCTCTGTCTACTTTAGTATCACTGTTTCTTAAAAATAGATTATGACTCTATTTTTAAAAACAGACAAAAATCACCTATGTTTGAGAGCCAGATAAAACATATCAGCGCTTCTTAGCTAGATGGCCAGTTGTTTGCTTTCAAGCCTTTAAGATCCAGACACTATCTTTTATAGCCAGGCGCCATCAGCTTACTTCACTACATTTCCTTATGCACACATTTGTCACACTGTCACTTTTACTGAGTTATTCTCTGAAGGGAAATGTGTACCCATAAGTTCTGAATTCTATTTCTTAATATTCTTCGAGTTTCATGTATCAAGGATGGGATTCTATGTATTGGCCTTTTCTTCATTTAACATGCCTCATTGATAAAGTCTTGATTGATTTTTTTCCTTATTTAGAATGTTATGGCAAAATTTCTTTATTACCGTTCCTATTTCCATTTCCCTGCATTCATTTTTAAATGCAGTATACAAGATCCATTGAGATAAATTTTCACCTTTATAAAAATCAAAGAACAGATTTCTGGTTATCTGAATAAAGGCGATCTATTAAAAATCAATCACCTACTACTGTGGCATGTGGGTAAAATACAGAGTGAATGAATGGAACATGTTTATTTACAGAACAATATTTTATGTACAATAGATGAACATTATGAATCTAATTATTCCTTATCAGTTTGCAATGTGACAATGGGGAGAAAATATTCCAGGATTGCATCTTCTTAACTTTCCATCAATGATTCTGACAGAATTGGAATATTGAATCCTGGTAAGATTTGCACGAAACAAATAAGCAAGCAAATGAAAAAGTCTCCCAGTCTAAAGTAAAAACAAAATTTCTGTCTTGTGTGGGAATATAAGTAGAGTTTAGCTGCTTGTTACTTTTTTCTTCTTTAGAGATGTAATATATATATTTAGTAGTAAATTAATTTCCTATTCCATTTCATATTCCAAATATAAGGAATAATAATCCCAATATGTTGTTTTAAAAATTTTATTTATCTTGTATTTGGCAAATCAGAAATTTGATATTTTATCTTAAGGTATATCTATGAAAAAGAAAATGAATGCTAAATGGAGACAGGATCTACACATAACCTCCTACCTGGAGGACAGACATGATTTCTTTGTTTATCTTTTTAATAGTTATTTGACGAAATTTGTGGCTCCATTTTGGGAGCATAAATATTCAATATTCTCACTGGCTCCTGGTTTACTAGTCCTTTATATACACTATATAATGCCTCTCTTTGTCTCTTTTTATGATTCGAACCTTGAGGTCCATTTTGTTGGAGATTAGGATTGCCACTTCTGCTGTTTTTGATTTGTTATTTGCCTGGTATACTTTCCTCCACCCTTTTATTATTAGTCTATTTCTGTCTGTGCACTTAACATGTGTCTCCTGTAAGCAAGAGATTGTTGGGTTATATTTTCTGAGCCAGTCCTCAAGCCTTTTTCTTTTAATATGTGAATTGAGAACATTGAAATTCAGAGTTATGATCATAATCTGTGCATTCATTGCTGCCATATCGTCTTGTGTTTGGGGTGTTTTCCTACCTCCCTTCATATCAGTGTTCTGTGTTTGTGCTTCTTTCTTGTCTTCTTTTCCCTCTGAGGCCCTGTTATCTTGGTGATTGTTGTTGACATGTTGACTTCTGGATGGGATTGGGCCAAAAGGTTGTTTCCTGCTTGTGCTTGGTGGAGATTAATCCTCTGGTCATAGAGAGTCAGTCAATATCTTCTGCAGGGTTGTTTGTCTTGCAGCATATTCATTGAGTTGTTCCTTGTATGGGAAGACCCTTACCTCCTCATCTATAATTTGGCAGGGCAAAGGATTCTTGGGGAGGTGTTTTCTTCTCTAAGCTTTTGTAAGATGTTAGTCCACTCTCTCCTCCTCTTCATGATATCTTAGCCTGAGCTCCTTTGTATGTGACTGTCTTCCCCTCTTGTGCTGTTCTTAAAATTTTCTCTTTTTCCTCAAACTGAGTGCCTGATTCTCACCCCTTACGGTGGGAAAGTTTTCTTCCAGAAATTCCTTCGCTATATTGACTGTCAACTTGTGTCATGTGTCCTTCTCTGGTAGACCAATTATTTGAATACTATTCCTATTCATAGCATCACACATTTATCTCAAGTTATCGTCTATTTTTTAAATTTCCTATCTGACTGACTTTCTTGCTTTGTGAGGTCTATTTGAATGTCTTCAAGGTCATTATGGTACTCTGCCTCCTGAAGCTTAATTGTAAATTCTGTAAACTTGTGTGTGACTTCTGCTATCTCATCCATTAGCACATGTATTTCCCTTTGGTGCAAGGACTTCATCTCTCAATCATTGCATCTTTATTATGTGCTACTTCCCTTAGCTCCTGTATTAAGCCAAGCAAACTCCTGAAGATTTCTTTCTGTGACAGATCTGTGCCTGATTCTTCTATGAGTGTCATTAACTCTTCTGCTGTGTTTTGCCTCTCTTTTTTGTTGAGCGTGATGTGGTCTGTTGATTTTTCCTTGATCCTTTTGTAGGGCCCACATTCTGGGACACCAGGGACCCTTAAGTCTTTCTTTGTGTTACTGTCTTGGACCTTTTCCAAGGCTTCCTGTGACCTACTGTAGAGTGGGTGAGACAGCGGGGTAGGCAGGGTTCCTCAATGATGCAGGGGCCAACAGTGGTGATGAGTTCTAGTGACTGGAGTGGGGTCAGGAGTCTATATGTATGTCCTTGGGCTGCTTTGACCTGTTCTGTCAGGCCACACTTAGCAGATTTTTCTATTTAATTTTTCCTTCTCCCTCCAGTTTCTAATGATGCCTAACAGAAGGCAAAGGCAGGGAAGGTCTCTCTGCTCTGGGAGGTAGTGCTGATCTAGGGCTCCAAAATCAGGCTATGATTGGGCAATGTATGCTCTTTAGATCAAGCATGCACCCAACCCACCCACCTCCATGTGGGCCTGAGGTGCTCAACTGGTAGGCAGAAGCAGCACCAGAAGGAAGCACAGGGCAATAAAAGCCACCTGTGTTGGCAGGAAAGGACTGGGGCAACAAGGTGGAGAGCTCAGGGCAACTACTACTGAAGCTGGGATTGTGCTTCAGGGCACCTCAGTGGTGTGTGCCAGCCTAGGAGTGGGTAGAAGTGGCACTGGTGCAAAGTGCAGGGCAGTGGAACAAATCTCCTGCACTGGCAACAATGGATGGGGCAGCAAGGTGTAGTGTTTAGGGTTCCTGATGCTGGGAGCACATTGCAAGGCATTGCAGTGGCATGGGCTGGCCCAGGAGTGGGCAGAAATGGTTTGGGCTCAGTCGGCAGGCATGGCACCAGTGGGAGTGGTGGGGAGTGCCCAGGGCTGCAGGATCAGAGAATGCACTGCAATGTGGCCTCACAGGTGGGAGTGGACAGGCAGGGGCACTGGTGGAGAGGTCACAAGCAACAGTGAGGGGTGAATCACCCCTGTGGTAAGTCACCTAACCAGCTACAGGTAGATTACAGGTTACCAGGGCCCTGAGGAAGGAGAGACCTGAGCTGAAGAGCAGATCACTGCAATGTGGGGAGAAGGAAACTGCAGGAAAGGGAAACTTTCTCCTAGTGGAGCACACCAGCGGAATCAGCATGCTGGTGGCTCAGCCTGATATAATATCCCAAGAATCAGATACCAGATCTCAGGGACTCCAGTTCAGATCAGATGTGTGTGTAGGGGGGTAGGGTTGTTGTCCCAGGGGGTTCTTTCACTCACCAGAATCCTTCCACTAAGCCACTTGGAAATTAGACTCTCTTCTGCACAAACTAGCCCTCAGTATGTGCTGTTCATCTGGGAACCATCTTGACTCCCCACTCTTACAAATTTCTTAATGTTAAGCTAGAACTTGCAAGGAGACTTCATTAATTTTAAGAATATCATAGAAAAGCATCCTATCTCCATTCTGTGATATAAAACTCAAATGCTGCCATCCCAATGAAAGAAAAGTATTTACTTTCTCATCCTCTTACAAATTCAAGAATAGCAATATGTTTTCATCCCTTATAGTGACACTGAACTCTGATGCTATGGCTAATTTAAAAAATTAATTTACTGTTATCTATTGCTTTTTTCTGCTAAATACATTTTTATCTAAAAAGTCAATGGTCTGTCTGTTTAATTAAATAATTTTACAGAGTTTTTTTCTTTTTACTATTAATTTTACTGTGAATTATAGATGCTTCCAAATATATTCTCTCTCCTGCCAACAAGTTGACTTGTATTCATAGCAAGAGTAGAATTGTGCCTATGGGTTTCCGAGACTGCTGGTGTTGGAGTTAGTAGCCCAAATAATAAACACTATGCCTCTAGGGTTCCTTTAGAAAAATAAATTTTATTCTTGAACTACTTACCAGAAATATTTCACCCTCTTTTTTGTTAAATATTGATATTATCATATTTATATACTGGTAAGGTCTTTCCCTCTCAGAGAATGATTGAAAGTACAGTGCAAATTAGCAGCTGAGCATTTAATTTCAAGAGGAAGAATTAAAAACCAACCACCATGAGAAAAAAGCTGGTTCCTATGAGCCAGAGGTCAGTTATACTTCCACTTTCCCACTTTTTCAACTTTCTGAAAGCATTCTTCTTCCTCACAGAAGGGTTTGATAACTGTTGGGTTTGATAATTCATAGCATTGACCACACAGAAATCACAGCTCATGATCACTATTATGTGGCTTATTAGTGATGTTACAGGCTACAACTCAGAAAAAGAATCAACTTGAGAATATTAAGATAAAATCCAAGAGACAGGATAAGCTCCATCAATCTTCTAACAAAGGCAACTCTTAACTTCTTTGAGGTGATACCAGCAGACAGCTATGTTGACAGGCCCCTTCATGTTAATTCACTGGTTCCAGAAAGTGTTCATAATTATCCAGCTTCTCAAGAAAGCATTATGCCCAAAGGCACCCAATTTTCTTTCTCTACTTGGGTTTTTAAATCCACCATGATACATCATCTCATTTCCATCACTTGTACTGCTGCCACTATTTCTCTCTCATTAGATTGTGCTATGACTGCCACTGTTCTGTCCTTACACTGATAATTATCTCTTTTGTTTCAAAGCATCCTCAGTTGAGGGCTTTTGGATCCAAAGGAGACACTCCACTCCATACTCTTGATGGTATTGAGGTCCCTCCCCCGACTTACGTGAGATGTTCCCTTTTAGACGTCTTCAACTTTAAGGCAAGTTCTCCAAGCTGACCCACAACAAAACAATTCTCTCAATTTCTCTTAATCATTACTAAAGAATTTATGAACTTATTTGAAAAACAAATGACCAATTTCTTGCACCATCATGGTCAAGGCCACATATGGAGAGAAATCAATTACACTTCACCTAGTTTAGTGTGCTAAATAATTAGCCACACTACACTTTCAAAATGTAGGAAAACATTTCAAAAACTTAGGAGAACATTTCAGACAATTACACATTAATAATGTTAATTGTTCATAATGTACATTATTGTGATCTTGATCAAATGCATATTTTAATTCATTAGGCAATGTTTTGTAAACTTCCTTATAGAAAAAAAATAGAATTTGAAGTTTTCATTTCTCTGTGACAGTTTGATATCATGCTAGCAATTGCATCAAGGATGATGGTAGTTGGGTTGTCTATCTCTTTCAACTATAAAGATAAGCTTTAATGAATTAGAATAAGAAACCTGAGATTAAAAGGAGCCCTGGTCATATCATGGGTTGTGGTTTAGGCTGCCAAGATCAGCACTTTGAAACTACCATATACTCTATGACAGAAAACTGAAGAGGCTTCCTATTCTAGTCAAGATTTACAATCTTTACTTCTGGGTTTTCAATTCTTATCCATTGGTTGGAGTATCTGCTGTCATACCAGTGCCTCACTGTTTTGAGCATTTACCCTTTCACTTTGTCCTCCTTTTGGAGGATTTCTCTGCTAATTCTGGACGTCTTACCTCTCCAAATGAATGGGTAATCAGTTTTTTCAATTCATGGAAGGATAATGGTCCTTGTATAGGGTAGCATCAAATTTATATAATGCCTTGGGCAGAACTGACATCTTTGCTATATTGAAGTCTTCCTATCCATAAGCAAGGGGTATCCCTCCATTTGTTGAGGTCACTCTTGCTTTCTTGTAATAGTGTTCTGTAATTTTCCTCATACAAATCTTTTGGACTTTTTAGTCAGATATGTCCCTGGATATTTCAATATGTGCTTGACTATTGTGAAGGATACTACCTTTTTGAGCACCTCTTCCTCAATCTTGTCTGATGCATATAACATTCAGATAGACTTCTGTTTGTTGCTCTTGAAGCTAACCTTTCATTCTGCCAGAGTCCTCTATCTCTTCCAACACTTCACTTGTGGAGTTTGGGGAGATTTCCCATATTATAAAATCATATCATCTGCGAATAATGATAGTTTTACCTCTCCTTTGCTTTATGTTGTTAGCCAGGACTTCCAGTTAAGTAGCAGTGGGGAGAGCGGCCATCTTTGTCTGATTCTCTTTTTCAGTGGGATTGTTTTCACCTTTTCTCCATTGACTACTATATTGGCTGTAGGTCTTTCATATATAGCTTGTAAATATTGGAGAATTTCCTTTTATTCCTATCTTCTTGAATGCCTTAAACAAGAATGGATGTTGGATGTTGTCAAATGTGTTTTCTGCACCTACTGATGATATTATGTAGTTCTTATAATTTTTCATGTTGATGTGGCAGATAATACTAATTCTCTGATACCAAATATATTGGCTATTCCAAATCATTTTATTAACCCTATTCCCTTCATGTCTAATATGACCAGCACTTAAGGAACTTCTTTCTTTGACCCTTTTTACTGAAATTTGGTCAAATCTCAGAAACAAATGGTATAGTCTTTCAGAGTACAAGTTAGGCTGAATGCCTGGTATCCTAGTTGTAAGTATGGTAATTTATAGGCCAACTTTCAGTTATGCTAAACTGATTATAACTTTTAGGTTTTGTGACTTTCATTACGTGCTTACAGCCATAAATTTAGAAGTCACCAGGGCTCTTTTTTTGTGTGTATTTTTTGACTTCTAGAACTCATCACAAGTGATATATTATAAGTCACACAAAAATATTGAGTTGATCTGACTCATAGTGTGACCCTATAGGACATAGTGGAACTGCTCCTGTGAGTTTCTGAGACTATAAACCTTTGCTGGAGTATAAATTCTTGTCTTTTTCTAGAGAATGGCTAGTGGTTTCCTACTGCTGACCTTGTGGATAGCAGCCCAAAGCAAGGTGCCTAAGTTCTAATTATTTGTGGCCTTGGGTTTAGACTAATGAGTACATATCCTACCCATTAAACAGAACATTGCAAATTTGAAGAAGCATCACATCTTGTTTGAGTCACATAAAAATATTTTCAAGATTCCATCCTGGTTTTAACAATGCTTTTTACACATAAGGAGGATAATAATCAGAGTTGTGGTTTAGCCTGCTAATGATCACATAACTACTAAGTAAAGCATTTTTCTGAAGTAATTTATCATAGAGTATAGATTTTATCATATAGTATAGATTTTTATCATAGAGTATAGTATCCTATGTACTCCCACATGAAACCTTTCATTAAGTGATATAATTTAAGAATTTGAATAGTCCTTGTAATTGTAATGACAATCACTTGATTTTTATTTGTTTCTTTATTTCTGATATGCTTTCTTGAATAATGAGATTGTCTCAGGCTACAGTCAATGCATTCAAGATCGGGAATGTATTTGTGATAGAATATATACCAACTGCACTTTTGGCCAATGAGAATGGTGGCTTGTGATTGAACTGGTCACATTGTAAACAGATAAAGGAAAAAAAAAACCCAATTTTTGTGATGTTCCAGCTTGATTGCCAAAGACTGGCTTTTGAAATGGAAATTTGTTGTCTCTGTGCTATTGGATATTTGACGACTTGGTCAAAAACATGAAAGTCAAATACAAACCCTAAAGGATCCTGGTATTATAATGCAGGATTTGAAAGATTGTCAAAAGTGCTGAGTTCTACATTGAAAATTTCATGAGAATCCTTGATTTTCCGAACATGCCACTATGAGCCTTGAAACCCATTTGCTCTTTTCAGTCACCTGATTTACCCAGTGGAGAATATAAGTTTTGTATTTATCTCCAAATGAAGGCCTTTGAGAAATACCATAGCAGCAAAATCATGTAGCTTAAAAATACCTGCTGCTCTACTACTATGGAGCATCTTGGGGAAATTGCTTTCCCTGCATGTGTCTCAAAGGGATTTAAATGAATCAGAAAAGTGTAGTTAGAGGTGAGAGAAAATAGGAGGTTATATTTCATCTGTTCTTTTATTCTTGAGCTCCACTGTCTGGGCTTTTGGACAGGTAGTGAATTGAAAGGCGGCACCTGCTGCTTGCTGAAAGACAGAGTGATGGTTCCTGGTGCTCAGGTACAAGCCCTAAGTTAAATACATCACGGCTACATGTTGGGAATGTGCTAGTACTCTTCTGGCATAGACGCAGCTATACATTTTAGAATGTGCAAGTGAGACAGGAGGAAAACACTAAAAATTATATATATATATAAAATTATATATATATAATATAAAATTATATATATATAATTATATATATATAATATAAAATTATATATATATATATATATATATATATATATATATTGGCCTGATGTTTATTCTGGTCACAGAGATATTTGATACTTGAAACATATTAATAATTTTATTGGATCATATCTGCTCTTCATCATAAGTATTGGAGCCATCACTGTAATATAGAGAGAAGAATGTAGCTAAGAATTCATAGACATCCATTTTAGTTATGGTTTCAACACTCCTTAGCTCAATACCTTTGGTTAAACGTGTTTATTTCTTTAGTTGTGTTTTTGCTTTTTCAGTAAATTAGATTAGGCTGTCTCAACCTTTTATCCTTTACAGGATTATCTATTGTGAGGTGAAAATATAATGAAGATCTTAGTAACTCATGAAGTGATAAAGAAATGTACCCATTATTGGACTTGGGCATAATAAAAAATAGGAGCAGTGAATCGTTAATATATTTGACAAGTATATAAACACACAAAGAATGCCTTTCCTTAATAAAATAAAAGTTTTAATAGTGCTTTCACAAAATTACAATCTAGGGCTAGGACAACATGATTTAAATTTGAGCTGTGTATCATGTGCCAAGGTGCTAAGAAGAATGAACAAGTCTGCTTAAAGTGACTTTCTGAACGATCATCCTGATGCAGGGATACCCTTATGCAGTTCCATGTCAGTGGTTGCCAAATTGTGGGGAAGGGGTCAATTTAGGGGACCCTAAAGCCCTGGTAAGCCCTGTAAGTCCTGGTCTTACAGCACTGTGAGGAACTTCTGGTGGTTTCCCTACAAATGGCACAGCTGTACGTGCCAAAAAACACATCCCTCTGAGTTTCTCTTTACCTGAGACCTGTGAACTGGGATTTTTGTTGTTTCCTAGTACCTGAAACACATGACTGGGGTCTCCTGAGTCTACCCAGCCTCAGAAATAGCCTCACACTGTGCTTTCCTGTGATCATCCCCACTCATCACCCCCCCCCACACACACACACACATGCAAGTGTCATGGTCCACTAAATTCCCTGCTCTGGTGGCAAATACATCTGGATCCCTTGACGTGCTCCCTCCCCCTCCACCAGGCCACTTGACCATACCCAAGTATATCACCCACCCTCTCCTGAAAGCCCCATACTTAGAGGCATCCCAGGTTAATCTGCCCCTCTAGGGTAACACAAAGACATACATATGGACTTTAAGAGATCCTGGACACTGGAGACCACTGTGGCAAGCAGATTTGAATGCCAATTTGTAAAATCCCATTGCTGAACCCCTGCATAGTCCCCTAATAGCAGGACACAACTACCCCAGCTCTATAAGGAGGGAGTGAATCCCAACGAGACAGAGACACTGATAAAATACATGGTGCTACTTGCTCCAGATAGTTAGACCTATTCTCATTAGCTTCTGAGAAGGAAGACACAGGGTTCCTTATCTCATTTCCTCATCTGAGTAATTGGAAATCAACACGTCAGGGTTGCCCAGCAATTTTGCCATCCCTGATGTGGCAACTGGTAAACACGGTAGTGCCACTGTCCTTTGCTTCTGATCAGAAGCCTCCTTCTGGAACACTAATTATAAGAGCCTAAACCCATGCTGGATATGTGTAAGGAGCAAAGAATCCTGAGTTGTGCAGCAATCTACTGTTATAATTACAAATAATAGAAGGATGACACTCTTCTTTTCATAATTTATGGAATCCATAAGGAACTCTGATAGACTTAATATACTCCTCACACATCCCAACCATCACAACTTCTACAACCTGCTCCCTACACCATTCTACTTTAACTTACCAAGTTAAAACATAACTCCCACAACCCTCTTCACCAACCCATTAAAAATGAACACACATGACAAAATACTTCCTACAATTAATACTATTAACTGAAACATATTTCCAAAGACTTATACCCTATTTTCCTTATTCATCCAATAGCACACCCTCATCATTTTTATACAATCCATTTTCTAGCACCTACCTGATCTTCCCCTAATTTATAGAGTCTGCTCCTCCTCCCTTAAAAATCACAGAAGCTGACCTAGCATCTCAGTTCATCCAAGATGTAATTCAGGCAAGAACCAGCACAACAGGTACCAAAAACACCTAGAGAACCAAAAATCAATTATTGAAGATCTTCCACATTTAACAGTTTATGAAAAAGGAACATCCCTTGAAATGTTAGATAGAATTCAAGATAATATATTTGAGAGTTGTATAAGAATTTAAAGGATCAATTTTGAAAATAGAAGAAAAAAGAGGTGCAAGAATCCTCACACTGAAGAGTGAAGAACTGAGCTAGCTGAAATTAGGAATAAGGTGAAAAATCTCAACAACAAAATGGGAAATTAAATCAGTGAACTCAAAGATAGCCAGGCAGAATCCATCAAATGTGAGAACCAATCAAACAACAACAACAACAACAACAACAAAAAAAACTAAACCTGAGGATGATGGGGGATCCAATGAAATTTAGCAGTATTTCAATTATTGTAGTCCCTGAGCAGAAGGAAACATATCTAGCCTATAGTTAAAATAGTAATGGAATCCTTGGAAGAAAGGTTCCTCAATACCACAAAGGAAGAGATGATAACCATTCAGGAAGCAGAGAGAACACCCTTTCCCCCATCCTGCCACAAAAAACCCTCAAAAAACCATCAAGATCTATAGTACTCAAATTATTCAACTTCAAAGAAAAGGATAAAATCATGAAAACAGCCAGAGAGATAAAAGAGTCAAATATATATACATAAACAGATAAAAATAAGCTCAGACCTCTTTGCAGAGACAATTCAGGAAAGATAAAACTAAAGCTACATGTCTGAAAGTTTAAAGACAACAATTGCATACACATAAACATAATGAACTTGTATGAACCCAATGAAAGACCCTTGAAAGACCCTTGTATGCACCCAAATCCTCAAAGAGATGAAATGAGAAATTCTTAGGTAAACAATTATAGTAGGTGGCTTTAATATACCAATATCAATGAATGATAGAGCAGTAGGTAAGAAACTCAATGAAGGAGCAGAAGAGCTGAACAAGACAATTGATCAAATTGACCTCATAGACATTTATAGAGCTCTTCATCCAAGATAAAAAATACACATCTTTCTCCAATGCACATGGCTCATTTCTAAAATAGACTATATGCTGGGACCTGAAGCAAGTTTGAGGAAATTCAAACACGTCGATAGCATCCAGTCCATCTTCTCTGACCAATGCAGCATTAAACTGGAAGTCAACAATAGAGAGAATAGACCAAATAAAGACAATGTCTTGGAGACTCAACAATTAATGTTTTAAAACTCAAATAAGAAAATATTACAAGCTAATGAGAATCATAACACAATCATAACACAATAAAACCTATGGGACACACCAAATGTTATTATCCAAGGTCACTTTATTGCAATAAATGCACACATGAAAAAAGTGGAGATAAGCATGTTCACCTCCTTAGCACAGTAGCTCCAACAATTAGAACAGTGGCAACAGTATGATCCCTCCAACAGCAAAAGAAAACAAAGTTATTAAAATAAGAGCAGTAATAAATGAAATGAGAAACAGAACAATTGGAAAAATTAGCAAAACAAGGTTTTTTAAAAAGGCTTAACAGAATCAACAAACTGCTAGAAAGCCTAACAAAGGAAAAGATGGAACAGATATCAGTAACAAGAATTAGGGATAAAACAGGAGAAGTAACAACAGACCCTAATGAAATAAAAAGATTAATAGCACAGTACTATGAACGGCTGTATGCCAACAAATTTAATAGGTTGTAGAACATGGAAAAATATCTGGAAATTTATCCCTAATTTATGCATGCCCATTAAGAAATTGAATAGACCCATAGCAAAAGAAGAAAAGTTAAGGTGATCAAGAAACTCCTCACTGGAAAAAACCCGGTCCAGATGGCTTCACAGAAGAATTCTATCAAGCATTCAGAGAAGAGTTGACACCAATCCTACCCCAATTCTTCCAGTACACAGAAAGAGACAGCAAACTCCCAGACACATTTTGTAAAGCCAGCATAACTGATACCCAAACTGGGCAAAGACCCAGTAAACTCAGAGAACTACAAACTGATATCTCTCATGAACAGGAATGCAAAAGTCCTCAACAAAGTCCTACCCAATAGAATCCAACAATATATCAAAAAAATAATATAGCATGACCTCTTAGGATTCATACCAGGTATATGGAGATGGTTCAGCATTCAAAAAACAACATAGACTAACATAGTAACAAGAAAAAGGACAAGAGCTGCATGATTGTATCAATTGACAGCATTTGATAATAGCCAAGACCCATTCCTAATAAAAACCCTCAAGAGGATAGGATTAGAAGGGAAAATTCTCAATACAACAAAGGTCATTTATGAAAACTAGCAGTCAATATTATATTCAATGGAAAAAAGCTGAAAACATTTTCATTGAATAAGGGAATCCAATAAGTATGTCACTTATGGCCACTTTTACTCAACATTGTGCTGTATGCCTTCTCCAGGACCATAAGACAGCAGCAAGATCAAGGGAGTACAATTCAATAAAGGAAAAGTGTAACTTTAGCTATTTGCAAATGATATGATTTTATATATTGGGAATCCCAAGTTTTCCACAATAAGATTACTAGAAACAATAGAGGAGATTGTGAGTGTAACAGTACATAAGATTAACAAACAGAAATCAATTGGATTTCTATGTACTAGTAATGGGAATACCAACAAAAGGAGATCAACACTACAGAACATTACTAAAAGAAACCAAAAGAAAAAAAATAAAAGAAAGAAACCAAATAAAATCTGCACATATGGAGGAACATCCCATGTCTGAGGATAAGAAGACGCAATAGTGTGAAAATGTCAATATTACTGAAAGCCCTATACAGATCTAGTGCAATTCCCAACCAAATTCCAGCATCTTTCCTCAAAGAAATGGAAAAAATGATTGCCAACTTCATATGGAGAGGGAAGTAGCCCAGGATAGGCAATAAAGTACTCAAAAGAAAAACAAAGTAGGCGGTTTTGTTTTTTCTTACCTCAAAACCTACTCGCATTTACAGTTGTCAAAACAGCTAGGTTCTTGTATAATAATATATACATGGATCTATGGATCTGAACAGAAAATCCAGAAATAAAAACATCTGTATACAGACAACTGATTTTTGATTAAGCACCACAAAATAGTAAATGGGAAGTAGGTGCCCTCTTCAATAAATGGTGTTGGGAAAGCTGCATATCCATATGCAGAAGAATGAAATAAGACTTCTATCTCATTTCATGCACAAAAACAAATTAAGGTGAATCAAAAATCTAAATGTAAAACTCAAAACTACCAGGATCATCAATGAGAAAGAATGCCAGCTAGACTGCATCCCCAGAAGAAAACATCAAGGCATAGAGTTGTTAAACTGTCCAATTATGAGTAAAGGAGAAAATTATGAGAGCAGCAAGGGAAAAACTGACAATCACATATAAAGGCAAGCAGATAAGTATATCCTCAGACCTATCAATGGAAACTATGAAGAAGAGGAAAGAGTGGAGCAGCATATTCTGAAAATTGCAGGAAGACTATATGAACTCAAGAATACTCTATCCAGCAAAATTAAGTATCAAAATTGATGGAGAAGTAAGAGCCTTCCCAGACAAGGAAAATCTCAAAGCATATGCTAAAAGGAACCCAGCCTCACAAAAGATCCTCACAAACCCATTGGGGGCAGAAGAACAACAATATCCAAGCACATACAAGAGACTGCCACACAGAGGGCCTCTATCTAAAGACCATAAAGGGAAAACAGCCCCGAAGATCACTCTGGCTCCGTGATGGAAGAAAGGCAAAAATGAACCACAAGCACACAAGAATAAATACAATCCTTGGAGATAGGAAAACATCCAACACAAAAGCTATAAAATGGCAGCACAGAGTGCACAGATAGATGTAATAAGCCTGAATATCAATGGATTGAATTCAGACCTTAAGAGACTGGCTCAGAAAACAAAATCCTGCTGCCTCCAGGAGACACGTTTTAAGAACACAGGAAAAAAATATGTTGAGAATCAAAGGCTGGAGAAGAACACACCAGGAAAACAGCAATTCAAAAAAAATTCAAAAAATTTTTGAATTTCAAAAAAATTTTAGCCTAATCTAGGATAAAATTGACCTCAAATTTCAAACCATCAAGAGATAAGGAGGGACATTATATAATGCTGAAGGGAAGAGTAGACAATGAACCAATAAATATTTTAAACATATATTCCCCGAAGGAGAGACCTGCTGAATATGTAAACCTAACACTCCAAAAATGAAAAGAGAAATCAGAGCCTCAAAAATAATTGTGGGTGACTTCAATAAACCACTCCCTGAGAAAGCTGATTACAGGGGAAGAAACTCAACAAGGAGGCGAGAGATCTAAACACTGCAATTAGACAATTTGACTTGATAGATATCTACAGAGCTTTTCATACAAATACAGAAGATTCACATTCTTTTCAAGTACACATGGAAGATAGACCACATGCTGGGGCAAAAGGTGCATCTTCAAAGCGCATATGCACCAATTCAAAGATAGAACACATGCTGTGTCATAAAGTGAATCTACATAAATTTAAGCACATTGATATCATACAGACCTCTCTCTCAGACCACTGTGCCATAAAGTTGGAAATCAACAAAAGGAAGATGAAGAAATCAAGAGCAAATAATTGGAGGATGAACAACTCTCTCTTGCAAAAGGACTCCATACTGGCCCAGATTAGAGAGGAAATTAAAATATTTCTAGAAATCAATGAGAATGAAAACATGACATACCAAAACATGGGACACAGCAAAGACAGTTTTCAAAGAAAGTTTCGTAGCAATAC